>CM035419.1:88089371-88166871 GCA_020310875.1 Ceratopteris richardii
ATACTAGACAGATAAAGAGATAGACCGATAGACAGATGGACAGATAGGCAGATAGGCAGATAGGCAGATAGGCAGATAGGCAGATGGACGGATAGGCAGACAGATGGATAGACAAATAGATAGATAGATAGATAGATAGATAGATAGATAGATAGATAGATAGATAGATAGATAGAAAGATAGATAGAAAAATAGAGATAGATAGATAGATAGACAGACAGACAGATAGACCATAAATAATGGATGGATGGATGGATGGATGGATGGATGGATCGTTGGATGGATGAATTGATCAATGGTAGTTAGGTAGCTAGGTAGCAAGGTAGCTAACTAGGTAGGCAGCTAAGTAGCTAGGTAGGTAGCTAGGCAGCTAGGTAGGTAGCTAGGTAGCTTGCTAGGTAGCTAGGTAGCTAGGTAGCTAGGTAGCTAGGTAGCTAGGTAGCCAGCTAAGTAGCTAGCTAGGTAGCTAGGTAGGTAGGTACCTAACTAGATAGCTAGCTAGGTAGCTAGCTAGGTAGGTAGCTACCTAGCTAGTTCGCTAGCTAGGTAGCTAGGTAGCTAGCTAGGTAGGTAGTTAGCTAGCTAGGTAAGTAGCTAGGTAGCTAGGTAGGTAGTTAACTAGGTAGCTAGGTAGGTAGCTAGGTAGCTAGCTAGGTGGGTGGGTGGGTGGATGGGTGGGTGGGGAGGGAGGGAGGGAGGGAAGGAAGGAGGGAAGGAGGGAAGCAGGCAAGCAGGAAGGCACGCAGGCAGGCAGGCAGGCAGGCATGAAGGCACGCAGGAATGAAGGAAGGAAGGAAGGCAGGCAGGAAGGAAGGAAGGCAATCAAGCAGGAAGGAAGGAAGGAAGGAAGGAAGGAAGGCAGGCAGGAAGGAAGGAAGGCAGGCAGGAAGGAAGGAAGGAAGGAAGGAAGGCAGGCAGGAAGGAAGGCAGGCAGGCAGGTCATAAATAGAAGATTGATGGATAGAGAGATAGATAAGTAGATAGATGGATTGGTAGGTAGGTAGATACTAGATAGGTAGATACTAGGTCGATATGGAGGTAGATAAATAGTTCAATGGGTGTATCTATCTCGGTACTCGAATCTATTTAAGGTATTGATGCAAGGTGGATACATGTTTTCTGTATGTTATGTGCTTTTTGTAATATGAATGCATGAAGGTATTCTCTACAATGCATATACTCTAAGTCAAAAATTGTAAAATCATATATCTCAAAGCATATAAAAATTACAATTTCTGTTTAATTATTTAAATCTCTACGATGTACCTGATTTATATCCAAATTCAATCTCTACGTTGAACAGTGAGTGCTTTAAAAACTCTACAAGACAATTAATCTAGATGTAAAGCATGTACTCTAAGGATGAGACCCACCATCTAGAAAGCGTGCATCGACTAGTATTGGGGACATGGAAAACTCTTCTCCAATAGCATCATGTTGTCCTACTCCTTTCCTTTAATCATACCATGTAACATCATGAACAATAGTCCCTCCAATTATGATCAAATATGTCACGGGAGATATGGACGTCCATATTGCTCCACCATACGTAAGTGTGGAGTGACAACAATGTCAAATAGCCAACCCTTAGTGTGAGGCTCTTGAACACAAATTTTGATGAAATTTTTTAACAAGGAACGAGAGAGAGGCATAACCTCTTCTAAGTCTCTCTCACTACATGTGATGCATGTCCTAAATTCTCATACATCATGATCATTGAGATGGATTTGAATCCTTCTCTAAACAGGCAAAGAAAACAGCTACATATCTAATAATATATTAGACAATGGCATATGTGATTGAGCTTTATGTGAAGCTCTCTTTGACAAACAATGAGAAATTGATTTTTTTTCTTTTCAATTATGTGGCATGAAATATACTATAAGTATCAATATTCAAATACATAAATGGTAATATCAAATAGTGAGCACGATGCTCACCTCACAATGACCATATGTCCTCTAAAAGCTGCTGTTCCAACAAGGTCCAATCAACCTTGAAGCTCTCTCAATGTCTCAACTAGGTCCTTCCAAATTTGCTCAAAAAATGGTATCTCATAATATCTTTACACACCAAATCATAAGGTGAAAGCTCATGATTCTTTCCAATGTATTGGTTCAAATCACTTAAGAGGAAAACAAGATATGGCAATGTACATTGGTTGGTCCTTGATGATCACAACTTTGATCTATATATGTCTAGCCATTGGATCCTTCATAATTGGCTCCTCCAAAGTACTACAATACCACCTTACACTCTAGTAGTTTGTTGGCATAACTAGTGTTCAAATGTTGACCCCAAGACGAAGCCCTTCACTCGTGGTAAATGGTTGTCTAGGATCTCATACATTATCGACAGAAATGACCGTAAGACAGTTAGACATCTCTTTAGCATGCAACGGACTCAAAGGGGTCCATTGCAGTTCCATATTGCCATGTTGAAAATGTGTTGTGAAGGATAAACTCATTATCTTAGGTGAGGGGAAAACCAAAAACTATGAAGTACTCCGCAGAATACCATCATTGCTTCAGATGATAAAACAGTGGGTGGAAGCTGTACTGGGTCTCCCACAAGAACAATAGCATCTGCACCACTCTTCAGTATTGGAAGCAAACTTGCAGGTTCAGTTGCCTGCAAGAGAACACAGGAGGTTTAGCAGATTTTATGCACAGATGACCAGATAATACCATTATTGAAATCACAATTATGACCAACTTCAATTATTAACCTGTGTTGCTTCGTCAATGACACAGACTGTAAAGGAAACATTCAACAGGACTTCATCCCCAGCTCCAATGCATGTACAAGCTACAACATCAGCCCTGGATTCAAATTCATCGTATATCAAGTAGACCAATAAATTGCAGGTCTTCAGACACTTAAGAACGGAAATTTGTGAAAAGGAATTGACCTATTGAGCACATCTTCTATGGCTTTCGCCTCCAGCAGCTGTGCCTTTTCCCACAATAATTTCGATCCTCTGACACCATCTGATCTTTGTTTTTCATTATTGATATGTCTTGCGAGTCTCATTTGCTGCATGGATTTGTTCTTTTTCTCGAAAGCATTTTTCATCAGAGGATGATTTGCAACTTGGGCATCTACTGTACATTCCCGTAATTCCTCTTTTACCTTTGCCAAAGAATGTAAGAAGGTGTTAATCTCTATCACTTCTTTTGTACAATGATGGAGATATTTTTTACTTCAAAATATAGAAATCATTGACCAAGTGGTAGCAAATAACCACATGATATTGACATGGGTACCAAAATATCACCTGTATACAAGAGCCAGTGTCATTGCAATGTGCAAATAACCACTTAAAATTATGTGAACTATGCAGAATGAACTATCTGGGTGAGCATGGGTGCTAATGCTCAGTCTCAACTATCAAAAGTTGAGTTCATTCTGGAAATCTACGGAACTATAGCCAGTGATCCACTCAGAAGAATACCAAACTATCAACAATGCCTTACGATTATGTCCTTGAGAATCAAGATGATCTCAATCCACACCTGGAAATTAGAGCCTCTGTTACATGACCTCTAATAGCCCTATCGAGTCCCAGATGGTAGAGAACCTGATCTCTGTTGTAATCACTAATATCCTCTAGTATGCTGAATAGACCAGGGCAGTAGACTGGGTCATCACTATCGGTGCCAGAAGATCTGTTTGTGAAAACCATAAATTCAAGCCATGCTCTCCACACAGGAATGGAATGTGGACAAGATAATAGAAGTTCTACACTCTCCTCCAATGTGTCTAGTGCAGGTAACAGATGGAAGTAGGTCATGACCTGACTCGTATCTTAGGCAATAAAGGATTCTTTTGCTAAAGAAATCTAAACTTTTGAGAAATATTTTATAGGCATTAAAGCTCAGTTATGGAACCATGAATAACCTCATGATGAGCAGCAACAAGAGGAAAAATAAGAGTGCACAAGAAAATAAAGTTTAAAAAGAAGAGCAAAATAAAGAGCGCACACGAAAGTTTTAGTGTGTTGAAGCTTTGAATGTTTATAAAGGAACCATGATATACCACATCATAACAATAATGTCAAATTACTTTGAAACCTCATCTGTTTCCCACACTAGCTTACATCTGATTCTGACCAGAATACATCCTGAAAAACATTTTCTGTGCATAGGGCTGGTGCCCTGCCAGCTGACAAACAAAGGACTGAAGAGAGTGTGAGTGTGAGTGTGAGTGTGAGTGTGAGTGTGAGTGTGAGTGTGAGTGTGAGTGTGAGTGTGAGTGTGAGTGTGAGTGTGAGTGTGAGCATGAGTGTGTTGGAAAATAGGTAGGCCCATAACTAATTCCACAGGTCCCACAGGTTTCCAGGATCTACAACACATATTCCAGCTTCTTGCAAAATGAACATACAACACTTGATCATACAATGATGAGACAAAAATAGAGAGAGATTAGACAATATGTGTAAAGTGCTACGTAAGCCACTGCTTACTCACACCATCATATATACAAATGTCAATTTACAATGTGGGAGTCATAATCTCAGCCACTCTATGTGAACAGAAATAGATGGAAGAGTGTATGTACAAAATTTACAAGAATATTCAGATGTAGGGACAGAAATCTGAATATGTATGAGATGTATGACCTGATAGGTTGTAGAAGAGTGAATATGAGTGACAAAAAGAGGAAGGATCAGTTTAAAACTGACATTCAGGATACCCTAATCTGAATTTTGGCTATGGAAGACCCTAAATCAGATGTGTGTGTGGTAGATCACATACTTGCAGAATTAGCATAGAATGCTAACATGTTGCTGACAGAAATCCTCATACTCATATGGAAACACCTTCTCTAACATCTCATCTGATGCATGTAGCATGCTTGTACTGATTCTCCTTTATGGATGCCACTGCCTCCATGTATGCTGAATAAGACACCTCTAGATATGGATGCCACCGCCTCCATAAGCTCCAAGTAGTACCTATATGCATAAAGAGAATATGTACTTAAATAGTTAACATAAGATGCAATCTTATGTTAAGCTCAATCCAATGTCTTTGAAGTACTCCATAATCTTCATGTAGAAGACAATCTTCAAATACACCATGTAGATGTATGATGCACACCGCCAAGCTGCTCATAAGTAAGTCTTCTCCATAAGCAAGAGTGTGAGCACACTCTTCTCCAAGAAGAACTCCATGGCTTCTCGTGCATCACTTCTCCGGCAGCAGATGGAGATACACCTGACCCCCCAGACTTATATTACAGATTTTTTCAGACCCACAACCACCCGAGGGCCCAGATCGAAACGGGGTGTCACATTACAGAGAGAAGAGGAGCTTAGACGACAGCGTCGACGACCGAGACCCCCACTCCGGAGAACCCGTCACCACCAGAGAGAGATTCAGGCGATTCACGCACGCCATGACATGAAGATATGGAGACGTTAGCAGCGCACCCCCATCGACCTCGATGTGCAGAGCATTTTGCGGATCGCCACGATGCCTTGCCCACCGATGCATTATATCCTACACCCACTCCAAACATTTAAAGGGTTATGACACCACCGAGCCTCCCCTCCCTATGCATATCATATTTGTATCTCACCTATTGAGCATTTAGAGTGCATGCCCATAGCACCCCACACCCTCGATGCCAGCTATTATCATCCACTCCTTTTATATTCTGTTTTGTACTCACACTTTATTTTCCTTTTGGGATAGCAGTGGATTGGATCATACTGATGTATGTGTTTTGTCTCATAGGCCAATTTTGGCCTCTAATACTTAGACGTTAAAGTCTCTCTCTCTCTCTCTCTCTCTCTCTCTCTCTCTCTCTCTCTCTCTCTCTCTCTCTCTCTCTCTCTCTCTCTCTCTCTCTCTCTCTCTCTCTCTCTCTCTCTCTCTCTCTCTCTCTCTCTCTCTCTCTCTCTCTCTCTCTCTCTCTCTCTCTCTCTCTCTCTCTCTCTCTCTCTCTCTCTCTCTCTCTCTCTCTCTCTCTCTCTCTCTCTCTCTCTCTCTCTCTCTCTCTCTCTCTCTCTCTCTCTCTCTCTCTCTCTCTCTCTCTCTCTCTCAGCCCCGCCCCCTCAGCTCTGCCCGCCCGCTCAGCCCCGCCCCCTCAGCTCTGCCCGCCCGCTCAGCTCTGCCCGCCCGCTCAGCCCCGCCCCCTCAGCTCTGCCTGCCCGCTCAGCTCGGCCCCGCCTGCTCACCCCCGCCCCATCAGCTCTGCCCGCCCGCTCAGCCCCGCCCCCTCAGCTCTGCCCGCCCGCTCAACCCTGCTCATCCTTACAGCAGCGAACCCTAATGGCACGAACCCTAATCTCGGAAAAACTGCTCGCGAACCCTAATCCTGCGTCAGTTCTGTTCGCGAAACCCTAACCTTGCTCTCGGAAGTTCTGCTCGCACCCTCGGCACCCTATTCCAGCTCGCGAACCCTAACCCTAATTGAGTATTAGCTCTCCACAGGGTGTAGGATCAGCTGCCGAATGTGCAATGCGGCCCTTACCTGTCATGCACTATTGAAAACCCTAACTCTAATCCCACACCCAAACCCTAAGCTCATGCCTTGAAACCCTAACCCTAACCCTATCCCAAGACACCCTACGTCGCCAAAGCCCCCCAAAGTAACCTTAAGCTCAAGCCAAAACCTTAAATCCCCACCTTAACCCTAACCCTAACCCTAACCCTAACCCTAACCCTAACCCGAGCCCTAATCCTAAACCTTGAAATGGCTCCCATGGACCGGAAGGAAGTGGACGACCTTATTGCTAAAGCTCTCAAAGAGGCCAAAAAGGAAGCAGACCGCAACCTCAATATGGAGATACGAAAGATGATGGAAAAGTTCAAAGGGCTCGAAGAACAAGTCATGAATAAAGTCAAAGGACTGGAAGAACAAGTGAAGACTCTCACAGAAGAAAGAGACCATTGGAGGACAGCTTACGAGCACATGAAAGAAGAGGGGGAGATCTCCAACGTGGAGATACTCAAGGAAGAAATAAAGAAGGAAATCAAAACGGAGGTAGAATCTACTCGAGAGTCATGGGTGGAAGTAGTACACAAAAGGGTTAAGAAGGAAGTTAGGGAAGACGTGCAGAAAGAAGAGCTCACACGAGTCCAGGATACACTTGAGGAGGAGAGGCTTCGACACACTCGAAAACTTCACATTCGGATTACGGGCCTACCCGAAGGGGTATCACCCGAGGCAGACGCCACTGACATTTGCCGTCGACTTGGATACGAGAGCATGCCCTACACAGACGCATGGAGGGTTGGGAGGGATACATCGCGTTTGCGGGCACTCATCCTCAAGATGAGTTCTGAGGAGGCACGGACCGCCTTTTTTAGACGTTGATCAGTACTACGTGGACTACCCGGCGGCACCCTCTACATGGACGAGGACCTCACGCGTATGCAAGTGGCACACCGACGCGCTTGCATGCCACATATACTCCAGGCACGTCGAGAGGGGAGGAAGGCCTTTTACCGTGATGGTAAGGTCTTCATAGATGGACGCCCTATCAAATAGGGCCATGCGGCCTATGAGACATCACTACACCAGGAGACACCACTCAGAGGAGTGGTGTGGAACTGCAACGGGGCACTCTGGACGCGACCAGACAGAGTCGAGGAGATCCTGGCATCACATGACTTTGTGTGCATCACAGAGACACACGAGAGCCCAGAGAGAGGTCTACCACGCATTGAAGGTTTTCATTGGGAATCTGCATTCAGGACCACGACGAGACAGAGCACAGCGCGAGGATCGGGAGGAGTGGCCATCGTATTTCGACAGGAGATACAGAGCCGGATCCATATTATATGTAGAGATGAGGAGGCACGATACATGTGGGTTCGCATGGAGATAGCACAGGGGAGCTCGATTTACATTGCTATATGCTACTTCCCACCAGGCGGATCTCGATACGCAGGACAGGATCTTGGGGGACCGATCCGAGATAGAGACTCACCATACACAGCGCTTTCAGATGAGATACTACATTACAGCACACTAGGTGAAGTCTTCCTTATGGGGGACTTCAATGGCCGCACTCAGTCGCATCAGTGCGAGGCATACGACATGGATCACCCACATCTCATGAGGGCCAGAGACCCGGTTGAGATTAGCACCAGCAGAGTATCCGAAGATACGGGTCAGGACGCCACCGGCTATCTACTCGAGCTAGGCAGACATCTACTCGAGCTAGGCAGCCTCCATCATCTCGTTATATACAACGGGATGAATCGTTGGCCAGGTTCAGGCGGATTTACTTGCTTCCCTCACGGGGGAGGTGAGAGCACAGTCGACTACATTTTGGGTACTACCTCTGGAGCTTCACTCATCCCTTCACTTAGTATTGGACGACGCCCACTCGGTGCAGACCACACATTTATCACATTCACACTCTCATCTCCGATTCCCTTAGACCCTCCCTCACCCACTGAGATACATACCACGATACACTTCACACACGAGCTCTCACACGTTTATGCACACCATTTACACACCCGCTTACTCTCCCTCGATCCATGCTCACCTTTGGACACACTCACATCACATATCACCACCATCCTACAGGATTCAGCTCTCCGCAGCTTCCCACACCACACACATATGCACCCTCCACGCACAGGATCCATGCCCCAGAACCGTTGGTATGATGCAGATTGTCGCGAGCTGCGGAAGCACCTACGGATTTTAGAGCATAGAGGAGATATTACACACACACAGGCACAGCGTCGCATGCAGAGCCTTACTCGCCGCAAACGGCGGGATTGGGAGGAGAGACAGTATTGGGATATTTACCATTTGCTCATGAGTCGAGACAGTGTAGTGGCATGGCGACATTTGAGAGAGAGGAGACAGCAGACACCTATCCGAGACCCGAGCACTTGGCATAGCTATGCACGGAGCCTATACGAGATCCCAGACCAGCCTCCCATTCCCAGACCGCAGAGCTCACGTCCCACTACCTCTGACTTCTTCACACCCACTATGGTGGGACGCGCTATTGCCCGGCTGTAGCATGGCAGGGCCCATGATCATTTCGGTTTACAGGCAGAGCACCTCATTTATGGAGGCACACCTCTTGCACCGCTCATTGCCCATCTCTTCAACCGTGCATTGGTTGAAGGGTTCCCAGACTCATGGACTGAGCACACCATAGTGCCCATTCATAAGTCAGGTGACACTATGGATCCAGCTACATACCGGACGATCATGATTGGCCCTATATTGGCCAAGTTATATGGGGCCGTACTAGAGACAGAGTTGAGTACTCTCGCTGAGAGGAAGGGCATCAGGGCTCTAGGACAGGCAGGGTTCAGACGAGATTTCTCTACCATTGACCACATCTTCACTCTGAGATGCCTGATCGACCAGGCAAGGGTGAGGAAGAGGAGATTATATTGTTGCTTTGTAGACTTTCGCAAAGCATTTGACACTGTTCCTAGAGATCGACTCTTCAGACGACTACTTGACATCGGAGCTCCGGAGGAGATGATATGGGGGATCTACGCCTTATACGAGAGAGTATCTGGTAGAGTCAGATGTCCAGGGGGCTTATCTGATCCACTTGCTAGCACTATCGGGGTGAAGCAAGGATGCCCTCTCTCGCCCACCCTCTTTGGTCTCTACATTGATGAGATAGTGGACTTCATACAGCAGCAGGGGGGAGATGGCATTGAGGTACACGGGTCCACTGTCCATATTCTTTTATACGCTGATGATATTGTATTGGTTTCAGAGTCTACAGAAGGTCTACAGCATCATCTACACGGCCTAGATGACTTTTGCAGACACAGAGGGTTATCTGTGAACCTTGGTAAAACCAAGGTCTTGATCTTTCATACATCAGCACAGGTACGCAGACATAGTTTGTTCACAGCTGCAGGTGGACCGATCGAGGTGGTCGGATCATATGTTTACTTGGGGGTGACATTTACAGCAGCATCAAGAGTCTTCTCTATGGCTCAGGCAGCCCGTGACCGCATCACACGTGGGTACGCAGCACTAGCTTTGATGGAGAGACAGTGCCACCAGGCATCTTTTCAGGAGCCCCGCACAAAGGGGTGGCTCTTTGACACTTTGGTTACGCCAGCGCTCATGTATGGGGCAGCCATATGGGGACCAGGATTAGCTACATCAGTATGGACAGCATTAGAGAGGCCATAGATCCTCATGATTGCCAGACTGATCCGCAGTAAGCCTTCAGTACCACATGACATCATTAGAGCAGAGCTCGCTGCACCACCGATGCTAGTTGAGGCACTATTCCAGACAGTATGCCTATTACACAGACTTCGGAGCATGGATACAGAGCGTATTGCTTATCGTGCTTTCGAGGCATCACGTGATATGGCATTAGCAGGCGACACCTCCTCATGGTATGCACAGACACGAGACTGGCTTGCCCACCATGGCTTTGACATAGACAGGCTACCACCACTACAGTACGACTCTCATGCACCCACCTACTCGCTCTCTCATCAAGAGAGGAATAGGATCATTCGTCAGGAGATATGGCATACATACATACAGAGGACATGGGTGAGCCCTAGGGGTACATTGCCACCGAAAATGCTCTACTACCGCGAGCATTTTCTACATATATCAGACACGGGCTTCATCGAGATTCCGAGATACATGCAGACCTACCTTCCCCACCACCTACGAGTCGTCATTGGACAGCTCCGGGTTTCATCACATCAGCTCGAGATTGAGAGGGGTCGGTCCAAGGGAGTCCCCCGTGAGGAGAGGTGGTGCCCACTATGCCAGACAGAGGTAGAGAGTGGGGAGCATTTTGTTATCAGTTGTCCAGCATACTTAGACCTACGAGCACAGTTCCAGATCGAGGAGTCATTCCAGCTCTGCATGACTATGGGAGACCAGAGACGCTCGGGGCGCTTTCTCACAGCAGCATACGAGAGGCGAGAGCGGTCACTACAGCACATACATCAGCCACGGGTGAGTACCCAGCAGACCATTACCCAGTTCTTTCAGCGAGTTGAGCTACATCAGAGAGGTCCATCTATAGGGCTCACGCTCCACCAGGCAACAGCACAGAGAGCACGGCGCCGACCACGCATGGGCGGATATCGTCGACCACGACTATATCATGAGGATGTCTCACGCATCAGGATTGCCTACGACCACATGATGGAGCATAGGCGTACCACCACCCCCTGGGTTGTCTTCCTTCAGGAGGCACTCAGACCACCACCGATGTACCACATACTACACCCACCTCCACCCATCACTTGTCGCTAGGGCGTTTTACTCACATTTTGGATCCCCCCATGTATTAGGTGGCCACTATCTGCAGAGTCAGAGCCACGTCTCCCCAGCCTTTTCCAGCCCTATATAGCTTTGTGTAGCGATATACCTTTTACTTCATTTTATCTTCTACACAGGGTTACTACACTTGTACATGGTTTTTGTCTCATAGGCCAAGTTTGGCCTCCAGAAGACGTTAATATGACTTTCTTTCTTTCTCTCTCTCTCTCTCTCTCTCTCTCTCTCTCTCTCTCTCTCTCTCTCTCTCTCTCTCTCTCTCTCTCTCTCTCTCTCTCTCTCTCTCTCTCTCTCTCTCTCTCTCTCTCTCTCTCTCTCTCTCTCTCTCTCTCTCTCTCTCTCTCTCTCTCTCTCTCTCTCTCTCTCTCTCTCTCTCTCTCTCTCTCTCTCTCTCTCTCTGACGCGTCTGACGTGCTGACGCATCTGACGTGCTGACGCATCTGACGTGCTGACGCATCTGACGCATCTGACGTGCTGACGCATCTGACGCATCTGACGTGCTGACGCATCTGACGCACTGAGACATCTGACACTGGTCTGACGCTGCTGGTCTGGCGCTGGTCTGACGCTGCTGGTCTGGCGCTGGTCTGACGCGCTGGTCTGACAATTCTGACGCGCTGGTCTGACGTTTCTGACGCGCAGATCTGACGCCCCTGACACACTGATCTGACTCCTCTGACGTACAGATCTGAGGCCTCTGACGTGTTCTGACATGGCTGACGTACAGCAGCTCTGACGGCATTTTTAAGAAGACAACAGTTTATCTGAGTTAAAAAGCACACATAAACAGAAGAGGAGAATGGCACGGTTAGAGAAAAAAGAAGTGGAAGAGATGATCAGTAAAGCTATCAAAGATGTAAAAAAGGAGGCAGACAAAGCACTAAATCAAGAAATGAGAAGAGCTTTTGAGAAGTTTAAAGCTTTTGAAGATCAAATCAAAGACATGAAAGAGGAGAGAGACGAATTGAAGGCTGAAATCCACCGCCTTCAAGAAGAGATTGTTCACATGAAGATCTCTAGGGTTAAAGAGGAAGGAGAGATCTCTGAAGTGGAAGAACTCAAGGAAGAGCTCAAAAAGGAAATCAGATCAGAAGTGGAGTCCACTCGAGAGACATGGGTAGAAGTTGTTCACAAGAGGGTCAAGAAAGAAGTCAGTGAAGAGGCACGGAAAGAAGAGCTCTCTAGAGTCCACGACACACTCGAGGAAGAAAAACTTCGACACACACGCCGATTGCATGTACGGATTACAGGGCTCTCAGAAGGCACATCACCGGATGCAGATGCCACTGACATCTGCCGACGCTTGGGGTACGAGAGCATGCCTTTCACAGAGGCATGGAGGGTTGGTAAAGACACGTCCCGACCACGAGCACTCATCCTTCGTATGAGCTCTGAGGATACACGTATCGCCTTCTTCCGACGACGACCAGTACTACGCGGACTACCTGGAGGAGCTTTATATATGGACGAGGATCTCACGAGAATGCAGATAGAGCACCGTCGGACATGTATGCCACATATTCTTCAAGCCCGACGAGAGGGAAAGAAGGCCTTCTACCGGGACGGTAAAGTCTTCATTGACGGACGCCCTATCAAATAGGGATACGTGGCCTATGAGGCAACACCATATCAGGAGTCACCACTCAGAGGAGCAGTCTGGAACTGCAATGGAGCACTTTGGACACGGCCAGACCGATTGGAAGAGATCCTAGACACTCATGACTTTGCTTGCATCACAGAGACCCACGAGAGCCCAGAGAGAGGTCTACCTCGTATTGCAGGTTTTCATTGGGAATCTGCATTTAGGACCACCACGAGACAAAGTACAGCGCGAGGGTCGGGAGGGGTGGCCATCGTATTTAGACAGGAGATACAGAGCCGGATCCATATTATAGGGAGAGATGAGGAGGCACGATTCATGTGGGTCCGCATGGAGATAGCACAGGGGAGTTGGATTTACATTGCTATATGCTACTTCCCTCCAGGCGGATCTCGATACGCAGGACAGGATCTTGGGGGACCGATCCGAGACAGAGACTCACCATACATAGCACTTTCAGATGACATACTACATTATAGCACACTAGGTGAAGTCTTCCTTATGGGGGACTTCAATGGACGCACTCAGTCACATCAGTGCGATGCATACGATATGGATCACCCACATCTCATGAGGACCAGAGACCCAGAGGAGATGAGTACCAGTAGAGTATCGACAGATATGGGTCACGACACCACAGGGTATGGCAGACATCTGCTTGAGCTAGGCAGCCGCCATCAGCTCGTTATATATAACGGGATGCATCGCTGGCCAGGTTCGGGCAGACTTACTTGCTTCCCTCACGGGGGAGGTGAGAGCACGGTTGACTACATTTTGGGTACCACATCTGGAGCTTCACTCATCACCTCACTTACTATTGGACCACGCCCACTTGGTGCTGACCATACATTTATCACATTCACACTCTCATCTCCTATTCCATTAGACCCTCCCTCACCCACTGAGACACACATCACGATACACTTCACACATGAGCTCTCACACGTTTATGCACACCATTTACACACCCGCCTACTCTCCCTCGATCCACTCTCACCCTTGGACACACTTACATCACAGTTCACCACCATCCTACACGACTCAGCTCTCTGCAGTTTCCCACACCGCACACATATAAACCCTCCACGCAGAGGTTCCATGCCTCAGAACCGCTGGTATGATGAAGATTGTCGCGAGCTACGGAAGCACCTACGCATTTTAGAGCATAGAGGGGATATTACACACACACAGGCACAGCGTCGCATGCAGAGCCTTACTCGCCGCAAACGGCATGATTGGGAAGAGAGACAGTACTGCGATATTTATCATTTACTCATGAGTCGAGACAATGCAGTGGGATGGCGACATTTGAGAGAGAGGAGACAGCAGACACCCATCCGAGACCCGAGCACTTGGCATAGCTATGCACGGAGCCTATACGAGATCCCAGACCAGCCTCCCATTCCCAGACCGCAGAGCTCACGTCCCACTACCTCTGACTTCTTCACACCCACTATGGTGGGACGCACCATTGCCCGTCTACAGCATGGCAGGGCCCATGACCTTTTCGGTTTACAGGCTGAGCACCTCATCTACGGAGGCACGACCCTTGCACCGCTCATTGCCCACCTCTTCAACCGTGCACTGGTTGAAGGGTTCCCAGACTCATGGACGGAGCACACCATAGTGCCCATTCATAAGTCAGGAGATACTATGGATCCAGCTACATACCGGACGATCATGATTGGCCCTATATTGGCCAAGTTATATGGGGCGGTACTGGAGACAGAGTTGAGTACTCTCGCTGAGAGGAAGGGTATCAAGGCTCCAGGACAGGAAGGCTTCAGGCGAGATTACTCTACCATTGACCACATCTTCACTCTGAGATGCCTGATCGACCAGGCAAGGGTGAGGAAGAGGAGATTATATTGCTGCTTTGTGGACTTCCGCAAAGCATTTGACACCGTTCCCAGGGGACGACTCTTCAGACGACTACTTGATATCGGAGCCCCAGAGGAGATGATATGGGGGATCTATGCCTTATACGAGAGAGTATCTGGCAGAGTCAGATGTCCGGGGGGCTTATCTCATCCACTTGCTAGCACTATCGGGGTGAAGCAAGGATGCCCTCTTTCACCCACCCTCTTTGGTCTCTACATTGATGAGATAGTAGACTACATACAGCAGCAGGGGGGTGATGGCATTGAGGTACGCGGGTCCACTGTCCATATTCTTTTATATGCTGATGATATTGTACTGGTTTCAGAGTCTGCAGAAGGTCTACAGCATCATCTACATGGCCTAGATGACTTTTGCACACACAGAGGGTTATCTGTGAACCTTGGTAAAACCAAGGTCATGATCTTTCATACATCAGCACAAGTACGCAGACATAGTTTGTTCACGGCAGCGGGTGGACCCATTGAGGTGGTCGGATCATATGTTTACTTGGGAGTGACATTTACAGCAGCATCAGGGGCTTCTCTATGTCTCAGGCAGCCCGTGACCGCATCACACGTGGATATGCAGCACTTGCCTTGATGGAGAGACAGTGCCACCAGGCATATTTTCAGGAGCCCCGCACAAAAGGGTGGCTCTTCGACAACCAGCGCTCATGTATGGGGCAGCCATATGGGGACCAGGATTAGCCACATCAGTATGGACAGCATTAGAGAGGCCACAGATCCTCATGATTTCCAGACTTATCCGGAGCAAGCCTTCAGTACCACATGATATCATTAGAGCAGAGCTTGCTGCACCACCGATGCTAGTTGAGGCACTATTCCAGACAGTATGCCTATTACACAGACTCCAGAGCATGGATACAGAGCGCATTGCTTATCGGGCTTTACAGGCATCACGGGACATGGCATTAGCAGGGGACACCTCCTCATGGTATGCGCAGACACGAGACTGGCTGGCCCACCACGGCTTTGACATAGACAGGCTACCACCACTACAGTACGACTCACATGCACCCACCTACTCTCTCTCTCATCAGGAGAGGAATAGGATCATTCGTCAGGAGATATGGCATACATACATACAGAGGACATGGCTGAGCCCTAGGGACACATTGCCACCGAAAATGCTCTATTACCGTGAGCATTTTCTACATATATCGGACGAGGGCTTCATCGAGATTCCGAGATACATGCAGACATATCTACCCCACCAGCTTCGAGTCGTCATTGGGCAGCTCCGGGTTTCATCACATCAGCTCGAGATTGAGAGGGGTCGATCCAGGGGAGTCCACCGTGAGGAGAGGCGGTGCCCAGTATGCGAGACAGAGGTAGAGAGTGAGGAGCATTTTGTTATCAGATGCCCAGCATATGTAGACCTACGAGCACGTTTCCAGATAGAGGAGACACTCCAGTTATGCATGAGTATGGGAGACCAGCGACGCTTGGGACGCTTGCTCGCAGCAGCATACGAGAGGCGAGATCGGTCACTCCAGCCCACACATCAGCCACGGGTGAGTACGCAGCAGACCATTACCGAGTTTTTTCAGCGAGCTGAGCTACATCAGAGAGGTCCATCTATAGGGCTCACGCTCCACCAGGCAGCAGCACAGAGAGCACGGCGCCGACCACGCAGGGGCACATATCATCGACCACGACTATATCAGGAGGATATCTCATGCATCAGGACAGCCTACGACCACATGATGGAGCATAGGCGCACCACCACTCCATGGGTTGTCTTCCTTCAGGAGGCACTCAGACCACCCCCGATGTACCACATACTACACCCACCTCCACCCATTCACCGGTAGCGAGGGTGTTTTACTCACACTTTTACTCACATGTCCCCCATGTATTAGGTGGCCACTATCTGCGGAGTCAGAGCCACATCTCCCCATCCTTTTCCAGCTTTATATATATCTTTGTGTCGCGATATACCTTTTATTTCATTTCATCCTCTACACAGGGTTACTACACTTGTACATGGTTTTTGTCTCATAGGCCAAGTTTGGCCTCCAGAAGACGTTAATATGACTTTCTTTCTTCTTTCTTTCTTTCTCTATCTATCTCCCCCCCCCTGCTGCCTGGCCCTACGTCGACCTGCTCTGCTGCCTCTGTCGACCTAGCCGAAACCCTAGCCCGTCGACCTCGCCTGCTGCCTCTGCATCGACCTGCTCTACTGCAACCCTAGCCCGTCTGCTGCCTCTGCGTCGATACCCTAGCCCGTCAACCTCTGAGCATCCCGCTCATCTGCTGCCCGCCTAACTGCCCTCCTCAGTGCACACCCTTTGACATGCTTCCGCCCATCTGCCTGCCTCACTGCTCTCCTCACTGCCTGCCCTCTGAATTGCACCCCTGCTGCGCTTCTACCTGCCCTCTGACGCAACCAGTTCGGGTTCATGCCTGTTCAGATTAGGGTTTCGTGCCTCATATCCAGAGCAACTGACCTGAACCACCTTGGGGCAGAGAGGGAATATGAAATTATTTTAACCCTAGCACTTCTCTCTCCCCCCTAACCCTAACCCAAACCCTAAAAGAAAACCCTAAAGTTTTACCCTAACCCGAAACCCTTCTCTCTCTCTCTCTCTCTCTCTCTCTCTCTCTCTCTCTCTCTCTCTCTCTCTCTCTCTCTCTCTCTCTCTCTCTCTCTCTCTCTCTCTCTCTCTCTCTCTCTCTCTCTCTCTCTCTCTCTCTCTCTCTCTCTCTCTCTCTCTCTCTCTCTCTCTCTCTCTCTCTCTCTCTCTCTCTCTCTCTCTCTCTCTCTCTCTCTCTCTCTCTCTCTCTCTCTCTCTCTCTCTCTCTCTCTCTCTCTCTCTCTCTCTCTCTCTCTCTCTCTCTCTCTCTCTCTCTCTCTCTCTCTCTCTCTCTCTCTCTCTCTCTCTCTCTCTCTCTCTCCCCCCCAATGGCTCCCAAGTTGGAGGAACAGCTGGCCACCTTAGAGCATATCCTCCGAGAATTAATAGGAAAACAGAAAAAAGAAGGAGATTCTGCACTGAATGGGGTTACCCGCAAAGTTTCCGCCCTCGAAGCCAAGGTGGCAACCTTGGAGAAGGAAAACGAGTCCCTTCGGGAAGAGCTTCTTGCTACCCGCAAGCAGCACTCACGGGACTAGGAGGAGTTGCACACTAAGCTTACTAAGATGAGAACGAAACTGAACAGCATACGCGAGGGGGAGATCGCCCCACAGCTAGAGGACATTCGGGTGACTATCAAGAAGGAGTGCATGGAGGTGGTTCAGAGCGAGCTTGAGACTAAGAAAGATGGATGGGTCGAGGTTGTAAAAAAGAACCTTCGACAGGAGGCAAAGAAGAACAACCACCATGAGGAGATCCACATAGTACACACCACCATTGAGGAGGAGCGGATGCGACAGGCTCGCAGGCTCAATGTTCGAGTCTCCGGCCTCACGGAGACAAACGGATCACCAGAGAAGGACGGGCGTCGCTTGTGCACACTACTTGGATACCGCGGAGATGAGCCTCTCCCTTTCACCAGAGCCTAGAGAGCAGGACGGGACACCACACGAAGTAGAGCACTTATCATTCAGTTCTCAGATGAGGCCGGGAGGAGAGACTTCCTCATACGACGGGAGGTACTACGCACTACACCGGGCACCCCCATCTATTTAGATGACGATCTCACACGGATGTAGGTAGAGCACATACGTGCATGCATGCCGCGTGTCCTCCAGGCCCGACGAGAGGGACATCGTGCCCTATACAGAGACGGTCGTGTCATCATTGATGGACGGCCCATTGACTAGGGATTCACGGCCTATGAGACAGCACAACAGGAGGTGCACATTGCAGTCTGGAATTGCAATGGATCTTTGTGGACACATCCAAGACGCCTTGAGGAGGAGACATGATCTTCTTGACAGAGACACACGAGAGCCCGAGGAGGAGCCTACCGAGGATTGAGGGCTATATGTGGGAGTCAGCTCACCGCCGACAGATGAGACAGCACACCACATGAGGATCAGGAGGAGTAGCCGTGCTCTACAGACAGTCGCTACAGCACAGGGTACAGGTGGTAGCCAGAGACCAAGAGGCACGTTTCATGTGGATACGCCTCCGGCTATCAAAGGAGAGAGCGGCGTATTTCGCCGTATGCTATATTGCACCCACCGGCTCGCGCTTCACACATTCCCCCGAGAAGCCCTTAGGGGGGTAGGAAACAGACACCACATCGCCATATGACTACCTCAGTGACACCATTATGGAGTATACCGGGAAGGGCGAAGTCTTCCTTGTACGAGACTTCAATGCCCGCACTCAGAGCCACCAGTGTGATATCTACGACTTTGACGACCCTGAGATGCTTCGTACCATAGAGGATATGTCTACACTCAGAGCCTCAGCCGACACCGCCACACCCACCTCGTACGGAAGACACCTACTCCAGATGGGAGCAGCACACCGTCTCATTATATATAATGGGATGGCGACCTGGCCCACCTTGGGTGGCCTCACCTGCATTACACCCACGACACCAAAGGGGGGTAGTGTGGTAGAATATGTTATCGGACCCCGAAAGGCGACGCATCTCATCACCTCATTCACTATCCCACCCATACCGATTGGAGCTGACGACGCATATCTTGCCTTATCCATACGTGGCTCACCATGCATATCACACCGCGTCACCATACAGCCACATGCCCATACCACCATTCACTTTAGACATGAGCTAGCACATATCTATAGCTCCCATGTTCGAGAGCGCATCTACTCCCTTGATCCCTCTGCCTCATTGGACATCCTCACTGCCCACTTCTCCTCGATCCTCCACACATCCGCTACTCTCAGCTTCCCATACACCACCCACAACACCGCACATTCGACACGGTTGGGGCATACACCCCAGAATAGATGGTACGATGAGGAGTGTAGGCGACTATACCGACATCTCAGAGCTCAGAGTATCTTGGGATCCATCACAGAGAGGGAGGCACGACGACAGATGCGAGCCCTCACACGCCGAAAGCGACGAGCTTTCGAGGAGAGACAGGAGGCAGAGTTGTTCGACCTTCTCATGAGTAGGGATTGTGCCAACCGCGTGGAGGGCACTACGTGAGCCACGCCCACCTACACCCGTAGCAGATCCTCAGACTTGGCACACCTACGCCCGGAGGTTATATGACGTCCCAGGACAGCCACCATTGCCGATCCCTCCCACACCGTGTCCTGTGATATCCACCCTCTTCACGGCACGCATGGTACGACAGGCCATCCATAGGCTACAGCATGGCCGTTCAGCAGACCACACGGGGCTACAGGGCGAGCACTTTATACACGGAGCAGATGTAGTTTCCCACCTGATCGCCCATCTCTTCAACCGTGCTTTGGTTGAGGGATTACCTGACTCGTGGACTATGCATACTATTACGCCTATCCATAAGTCCGGTGATATGATGGATCCAGGGAACTACACGACTATTATGAATAGGCCATATCCTGGCCAAGATCTATGGGCAGTACTAGCGGCAGAGCTAAGTACACACGCTGAGGCAGCTGGGATCAGAGTACCCGGCCAGGAAGGCTTCCGCCGCACTTTCTCCACCATCGACCACATCTTCGTGCTTCGTTGCTTGATTGAGAGCGCGAAGACGAGGAAGTAGAGACTATACTGTTGCTTTGTGGATTTCCGCAAAGCCTTCGACATGGTTCCTCAAGAGAGACTACTACAGAGGCTCCAGAAGTTACAGCTACCATCAGACATGCTATGGGCCATCCATGCTCTGTATGCACGAGTCACAGGCAGGGTACGCCGCCCCGGCCGCCTATCACACAGCCTTGTTAGCACCATTGGTGTGAAACAAGGTTGCCCTCTCTCACCCACTCTCTTCGGTCTCTACATCGACGAGATCACGGAGTATATACAGCGAGCAAGAGGGCTAGGAGGAGACCTCGGAGGTACGCCAGTACACATCCTATTATATGCTGATGACATTGTCTTGCTTTCAGAGTCGCACGAGGAGTTGCAGTCACATTTACAGGCGCTAGATACCTTCTGCATGGAGAGAGGACTCATAGTGAACCTTGGCAAGACCAAGGTCATGATCTTCCATACCCCCAAGACAGTACGCCATCGCTCCTCTTTCACTGCAACTAGAGGACAGATAGAGGTAGTGGACTCCTACGTCTACCTAGGTGTCACCTTCTCAGGCAGCACAGGGGTATTCTCCATGGCACAGGCAGCGAGAGAGAGATTGACGTGAGGCTATGCGGCACTTGCAGGATTGGAGAGACGTTGCTTTCAGACACATTTTCAGGAGCCCCGGACTAAGGGGTGGCTCTTTGACACTAGTGTGACACCTGCATTGATGTATGCAGCAGCAGTTTGGGCACCTGGGATCACGGAGGCAATGTGGACGCAGATTGAGAGGCCCCAGGTCATCATGATCTCACGCTTGCTGCGGAGCAAGCCCTCCATTCCACATGACATTATACGAGCTGAGCTTGGCACACCACCGATGCTAGTGGAGGCCCTCTTCTAGTTGGTTACCTTTATTCTGAGGGTCAGAGAGCTCCCCACCAGCCGACTCACCAGGCTTGCATTTGAGAGCTCCAGACTTTTAGCAGAGACAGGGCATGAGAGAGTATGGTATGCACAGACTTACCGATGGTTAGCAGACCATGGCATGAGCATTACCGATCTTCCCCCTTTTCAGTATGACCTCTCTTCCCCCCACATTACCCTCTCTCGTTCGGAGAGGAATAGGATCATCTGTCAGGACCTACTACAGATACACGTCAAGGAGACATGAATAGCACCACGGGAGCCTCTTCCCACAAAGAGGCAACACTACAGAGAGAACTTCCTGACTATGACAGCGGATGGTTTCATTCAGAGACCACGATACATGGATACATACATGGCACCAGCTGAGAGAGTGGCCAATGGGCAGCTCAGAGTATCATCACACCAGCTCGAGATTGAGGTTGGGCGAGCGACACATACCCCGAGGGACGAGAGATTATCAAGGATATGTAGAGAGGAGGTGGAGGACTAGGAGCACTACACATGTAGATGCCAGGCATATGAGGACATCAGAGACCGCTACCCACAGCTCTTCAGGAGGGGCAGAGAGATCAGGGCTTTATTGGGGACAGAGGACCAGCGCCCTCTAGGTCATTTCCTAGTAGAGCTTGAGCACCGTCGCACATCACTCCTCCAGCAGCAGATGGAGATACACCTGCCCCCCCCCCCTCAGACTCATATTACAGATCTTTTCAGACCCACAGCCACTCGAGGACCCAGCTCGATGCGGGGTGTCACATTACACAGAGCAGAGGAGCTTAGACGACAACGTCGACAACCGAGACCCCCACTCCGGAGAGCCCGTCCACACCAGAGAGAGATTCAGGCGATTCACGCACGCCATGACATGGAGATACGGAGACGTCAGCAGCGCACCCCTGTCGATCTGGACGTTCAGAGCATTTTGAGGATCGTCATGATGCCTTACCCACCGATGCATTATATCCTACACCCACTCCAGGCATTTAGAGGGTTGTGATACCATCGAGCCTCCCCTCCCTATGCATATCATATTTGTATCACACCCATTGAGCATATAGAGTGCATACCCATAGCACCCCACACCCTTGATGCCAGTTATTGTCCACTCCTTTTATACCCGTTTTTTCTACTCACACTTTATTTTCCTTTTGGGATCACAGTGGATTGGATCATACTGATGTATATGTTTTGTCTCATAGGCCGATTTTGGCCTCTAATAGACGTTAAAAAGTCTCTCTCTCTCTCTCTCTCTCTCTCTCTCTCTCTCTCTCTCTCTCTCTCTCTCTCTCTCTCTCTCTCTCTCTCTCTCTCTCTCTCTCTCTCTCTCTCTCTCTCTCTCTCTCTCTCTCTCTCTCTCTCTCTCTCTCTCTCTCTCCACCTATGTATCACATATTACATCCCACCCACTAGCACACGATGGAGCTAGTTAGTCGTCTTAGATGCATTCTCATGGTTGTTGTACTACCCTTTTGCATATAGACTATCATAGATATCGCACTCCATACACCCCCCACCACTTTCATGGGTATCCCCACATGCACACTACGGAGATCTATATCAGCTTAACCAGTTTCTTTTCAGCACTTTTATCTTTTCTGATTCACAGAAGATACACCCATGTACATCGATTTGTCTCATAGGCCGAGTTCGGCCTCCTAATAGACGTAAAAACACTTTCTTTCTTTCTTTCTTTCTTTCTCTCTCTCTCTCTCTCTCTCTCTCTCTCTCTCTCTCTCTCTCTCTCTCTCTCTCTCTCTCTCTCTCTCTCTCTCTCTCTCTCTCTCTCTCTCTCTCTCTCTCTCTCTCTCTCTCTCTCTCTCTCTCTCTCTCTCTCTCTCTCTCTCCTCTCTCTCTCTCTCTCTCTCTCTCTCTCTCTCTCTCTCTCTCTCTCTCTCTCTCTCTCTCTCTCTCTCGCGTCAGACCAGCTATGATGTATGCTACGACAGTTTGGGCCCCAAGCCTCAGAGTCACCAAGCGAGGCGTGATCGAGAGGCCCCAGGTACGTGTGATCTCGCGACTATTTCGCGGGAAACAGTCAGTACCACATGATATCATCAGGGTAGAGCTAGCTGCACCACCCATGGTAGTAGATGCACTATTCCATGGTAGTAGATGGACACACCCAGAGAGGTTGGAAGAGGTGTGCAAAGGCAAAGACATCATTATGCTCACAGAGACACATGAGAGCCAGGACCGGGGCCTACCTCGAGTCCACGGTTTCCGGTGGGAGTCCACATACAGAGAGTGTACACGTCAGCACACCACCAGAGGATCAGGAGGAGTAGCCATACTCTTCAGAGATGGACTTCAGAGCAGGATACAGATAGTCACACGTGACTCACAGGCCAGATATCTTTGGATCCGACTCAAGCTCTCACAGGAGCGGATCATCTTCATAGCTTTATGCTACTTTGCTCCTTCTAGCTCGCGATTCGCTATCATAGATCGAGAGGAGGACTCACCATACACTTGCTTGTCAGAAGAGATTACAGAGTACTCTGCATTAGGGGAAGTCTTCCTTATGGGAGACTTCAATGCCAGGACAAGCAATGATCAGTGTGAGATATTTGACCCAGAAGACCCACAGATACTACGTACCATAGAGGATGAGTCTACAGCTCGAGCTTCAGCTGACTCTACACACACTCATTATGGCACTCACTTACTCAGACTAGGCTCTCGACATAATCTCGTTATCTATAACAGGATGGCTCAGTGGCCTACCTCAGGAGGATTGACATGCATACCACACTCAGTCACAGATGGCAGGGGAAGTTCAGTAGATTACGTCTTGGGATCTAGAGAGGCCATTCACCTACTTACCTCATTCACCATCCCACCCATACCCATTGGGGCCGATCACGCATACCTCGCTCTCTCCCTCAAGGGAGACACCCCTACACGCACACCCACAGCACGCATCCCACACACCACCATCCACTTCACACACGAGCTAGCTCACATATATGCGGCCCAAGTCGAGAAGGGTCTTCTCTTGCTTCACCCTGACACTCCACTATCCCTACTCACCTCACAGATAGCATCAGTTCTTCAGACATCCGCCATCAGCTCCTTCCCACACACCATCCATTCTAGTCACACACCTCCTCCCGGGACTATGCCACAACATCGTTGGTATGATAAGGAATGCAGAGATACTTACCGCCGACTACGAGCTCAGCGAGCATTGGGAGAGATCACAGAGAGAGAGGCCACGGGACAGATGAAGACTCTCACACGTCGGAAGAGGCGAGCCTTTGAGGAGGCACAGGTGCTTGAGCTATACCATCTCTTTATGAGTATGGACAGTGCCGCAGCATGGCGTACCCTACGAGAGCCACGCCCGACCACACCTATTGGGGACCTACATACATGGCATGATTATGCTCAGAGATTATATGAGGTGCCTGGGCAGCCTCCCATTCCCCAGCCACTTGAGCCTCTCCCTACTAGTTCTTCTCTTTTCACAGCAAAGATGGTTGAGAGGGCCATAGGACGACTGCGACATGGACGTTCAACAGACCATACGGGATTGCAGAGCGAGCATCTTATATATGCAGCCTCCACTATAGCCCCGTTGATTGCACATGCCTTCAACCGGGCTATAGGAGAGGGCTTCCCAGAGGAGTGGACTAGGCACACCATTGTGCCTATCCACAAATCTGGTGACACCCTGGATCCAAGGAATTACAGGACCATCATGATTGGCCACACCATGGCCAAACTATACGGTGCCATACTTGAGGCAGAGCTCAGCTCATATGCAGAGACTGAGGGGCTACGAGCACGAGGCCAGGCAGGTTTTCGGCGAGCTTTCTCTACTATTGATCACATCTTCATTTCTTTTGCTTTCCAGTCCAATGATTCATCTTGGAATCTTTTGCTTTACTGGAATCTTCTTTCTAAAAGAAATATTGACTATTGAACAAGAACAAGACTTAAGGCTTTATTGCTTGTCCAAAAGATATTCCTTTTTAACTACGGAAATAGTTAACTACGCTATTTCCTTTATTGGTTTAACTTTTAGGAAGTAGCTTAATTTCTAAAGATCACTTTGACATATCTTTTTAGAAAATATCTTGATTCCCAAAAATTAATTTGACTTTGGTTTCTTCTTTAAGCTCGAATTAGCTTAAACAAAACTAAGCATACTTTTCTGATCCTCAGAAAAATGATTAATAAAGTTTCCGTGTTTTCATGGCCCTATGCATCATTACCAGAGATGCAAAACATGAACGAAACACAAATCTATTGAACTTCAAAGTTCAATTTTGTATTTAAGTTCATCGATTTGGTTGTTGAGTTCCATGGAATCGAAGAGTGCTCATGGAACTTGGAAACATAGCTGAAGTTATCATCCAATCTTGGGATGCTTGAGAAGTTACATAAATTACGTAACTAATCAATTAGAGCTTATCCACATGACTTTCTAAATATCACCTATACTTAGAGTAATCATTATAAGTTTATCTTCATGACTCCCTAAGTACATCCGGGACTTAGATTCATCATACATCGCAAAAGGTTTGCAAGTAATTAAATTTTCTTGGTCATCAAGAAAATTTAATACTTAACTTTCAAGTTTCTCCTAGTGCTTACTTATACCTAGTAAGACATCAAACATACTTAATTGTCATTAAGTATTTGTTTTTGATAGCGGAGTATCAACTTGGGAAGAAATTGACTAATTACTTGAGCTGCAAACTAGAACTAATATGTCTTTGCAACCAACTAGTCCTTTGCCTTCCCTAATGTCAAGCCGTGAGCTTTATAAAGTAAGCTAAATACTAAGAGAGTACATTTTCATATCTTTTTGCAAACAGCATCCCGTTCTATCATGCAAATGCATATGCTCACATGCGTATGTATGCATGTTCTTTGAATGCCCAAAAAATAATGCAACAATCATGCATGAACTTGATGCATGACTTTTTCTTGTACTAAGAATGTATATCATGCAATCTTGATGCATGTATATCCTTTCCTTTGTCCTAATGCACTATGATATAAAAACATATCCTTGTGGTGCAATAAAAAGCTTACTCAATGGAAAGGAAATCTGGAATTAAACTACCAAAATACATTCTTTGATGCACAAGGATCCTTTTTTAAATCAAGTCTTTCCTTAATGCAAACTAATGCTTGGAATGAGAAGTGGATTGTTTCATTATCCTAATCTAGACTTAATCGATTGAAATCTTGGCTATTTCAATATGCATCTAGGATTAAGTGTAGATTAGTGAAAACAAGATAAATCAAGCATTAAGGCCAAGTAGAAACTGGAAAATACTTAGCTTTGATCATACCTTAGTCCATCCTCTGATTCTCAAGAAGAGCCATTCTCCATTTTTTTGGTCCATGAGGAAGAATTACAGATTCCTCCTTGAAGACCATTGCTTCTACAAATGGCGAATTCCAATGCCCTTCACTTGATGGAGTGGCAAAGTCACTTCCTTTGCACTTGATGCAAAAAACTCAAGAGAACACAAAGAACTCAAGAGAATTTGGGTTAGAGATAGCTTCTCAACTCCGGTTTTGTTGTAGAAATAGGTTAAAAAAAATTGATCCTGGCTGAGCTCCTCACGAAGGCACGATGGTCTCGCAGATTAAGAGGAAGACTCCTCCTAAACAAGATTATAGATTCAAGCCTCTTCTGTCCCTTTGAAAGAATCAATTGTCTTTTTGATTGCTACCTACAAATTAGGCCCGGGCAATTCTTATATGCTCTAGAAAGCATATTGGGCTCGTGGTTAAAACAGAAGTCCTTTCTTGATAATGTCTCAGGTTCGAATCCCAAAAGCCATCGTGCGAGTATATCTCAACTTAGCTCCTTCATTATACGTGACATCTCAGGTTCGAATCCCGACAGGTATAAGCATATCGAACTTCTCTACACATCGCCTTTTTTGCACATTCTGAGTGTTCATACGATGAAAACCAGATTCTTTACGCTATTTGGACAGCACAACAAAATGAAATGCGTCGCCTATCTTCGTAATTCATGGGTTCAATACGTATGGACATGTGTTCGAATCCATCAAGCCACTTCACCGCCGCTGATAGTTTTCTGCAAGCATGCAAATTCGACGTGGTCTCTCCCTTGAACAAGCGGAAGATCTCCAGAGTATGATGGAGCAGGTTCGAATCCATCTAGTGGGAACGAGTCGCCTTCATATATCCTCTGACTAATATTGAAGCAACTTTAATCAGAAGATCAAATTTAATCAACAGATTAAGATTGGAATGTTAATGCCATGCTAAGTTTAATTCATACTGTAGCCCGTAGCTCACGTTGGTCCATGAATTTCTACAGCGAGTACCTGGTTCGAAACTTGCCGTCTATAGACCTACCTATGCACAGATCATCATATCAAATCTGTCAAAGGAAAAATGTCACGGCACTGTGCGCCGAAGCATAGCTACACACAAAGCAAATTAAACATATTTGCAGAATGTCGTCGGTTGCCCGCCTGCATTCGACATGGATTCAACAGATCGTTTTTATTGTGCTACAGAAGTTCCACGTCAAAAAGAGCTTCAGATCGAACATATCAGCGTGAAGTTCGATGTGAAAAAGAACTTCAGATCGTACAGAATAGTGGAATAAACAAATCGGCGTCAAGTGCAATGGACACAAAGAAGTTATGCATAATTCTAACAAAATCAACATCAAGACATGATGGTTACTAATAATCTCCCGGCTCCATGAAGTCGAGAGTTCGGTTCCTCCGCTCTGCATCTGCTTTTTAGATATTCTTTTTCATACTCTCAGAAGTTTGGAGGAAGAGAAATGCACGTGAGTGTTCTTCTCTAATAGCTTGAAAGAACACGATAAAAACCAAGAAATTATGTAAATCGTGGAAGATGATGAGCTTATTGATGTCACCATGGAAGCTTTCTCAAAGCTTTGATACCAATGCAAGAGAACAAGGATTACGACCACCACGTGCTAGAGAGATGACTCTCCTCCCAACCAAATGCCTCTATATATAGCTCTCTCCAGGGGACTTCCTTCTTGGGCAGGTGGATACTAGCAAGCCATGTGTCGGCCATGTAACTGCATGTGCGCCAAGTGTCCCAGTCAACTCGAGTTAACTCAAGTGGATGCTTCTAGAAGGCTCTAGATCTCTTTGGGCAAAATACTCTCCCCATGTTTCCCATGGGGATTGAACCCAAGACCTCCTCCTTCACATCCTTGAGACTTAACCACTAAGCTAAGTGGATCACTTGTTCACAAGAGCACAAGACCTCCTAGTAAGTCTAAACTCGAGATCTTTGGTCATACACACGAATGACCAAACGGTGTCCGATTTCAGATCCATCTCAACCGGCCTGATCCCTAGATCATAAACTTACTTTATTACATACACCCACCTCCACCCATCACCAGGAGCTAGGGTGTTTTTACTCACATTATGGATCCTCCATGTATTAGGTGGCCACTATCTGCAGAGTCAGAGCCACGTCTCCCCATCCTTTTCCAGCCCTATATAGCTTTGTGTAGCGATATACCATTTCATTTCATCTTCTACACAGGGTTACTACACTTGTACATGGTTTTTGTCTCATAGGCCAAGTTTGGCCTCCAGAAACACTAAAACCCCCCCCCCCCCCCCCCGCAGAAACACTAAACCCCCCCCCCCCCCCGCAGAAACCCTAAAACCCCCCCCCCCCCCCGCAGAAACCCTAAAACCCCCCCCCCCCCGCAGAAACACTAAAACCCCCCCCCCCCCCCGCAGAAACACTAAACCCCCCCCCCCCCCCCCGCAGAAACCCTAAAACCCCCCCCCCCGGACTAAACACTAAACCCCCCCCCCCCCCCCGCAGAAACCCTAAAACCCCCCCCCCCCCCCCGCAGAAACACTAAAACCCCCCCCCCCCCCCCGCAGAAACCCTAAACCCCCCCCCCCCCCCGCAGAAACCCTAAAACCCCCCCCCCCCCCCCCCGCAGAAACACTAAAACCCCCCCCCCCCCCCCCCCCCGCAGAAACACTAAACCCCCCCCCCCCCCCGCAGAAACCCTAAAACCCCCCCCCCCCCCCCGCAGAAACCCTAAAACCCCCCCCCCCCCCCGCAGAAACACTAAAACCCCCCCCCCCCCCCCCCCCCGCAGAAACACTAAACCCCCCCCCCCCCCCCCGCAGAAACCCTAAAACCCCCCCCCCCCGGACTAAACACTAAACCCCCCCCCCCCCCCCCCCGCAGAAACCCTAAAACCCCCCCCCCCCCCGCAGAAACACTAAAACCCCCCCCCCCCCCCCGCAGAAACCCTAAACCCCCCCCCCCCCCCGCAGAAACCCTAAAACCCCCCCCCCCCCCCCGCAGAAACACTAAAACCCCCCCCCCCCCCCCCCGCAGAAACACTAAACCCCCCCCCCCCCCCGCAGAAACCCTAAACCCCCCCCCCCCCCCCCGCAGAAACCCTAAAACCCCCCCCCCCCCCCCCCCCGCAGAAACACTATAAAACCCCCCCCCCCCCCCCCCCGCAGAAACACTAAACCCCCCCCCCCCCCCCGCAGAAACCCTAAAACCCCCCCCCCGGACTAAACACTAAACCCCCCCCCCCCCCCCGCAGAAACCCTAAACCCCCCCCCCCCCCCCGCAGAAACACTAAACCCCCCCCCCCCCCCCCGCAGAAACCCTAAAACCCCCCCCCCCGGACTAAACACTAAACCCCCCCCCCCCCCCCCGCAGAAACCCTAAAACCCCCCCCCCCCCGGACTAATAACCCCCCCCGGACTAATAACTGTTTCCTACAGTTATTAGCCACTCCCACCCTTGCTCCATCGCGCATCGGGCGCGCTCCCGTCTTCATCGCAAGTCTTTAGGCTCAGTACTCTGAGCATTTTTTCATCTTCGAATGCAATGAGCGCTACGGCTAAGAAGGACGATTTGACAAAAATGGAGGACAAACTGACCATAGCTATCAAAGAAAACAAGAAGATGGTGGACTCCACTATCACGGCCATCATCAGCCGCCTCTCAAAGCTCGAGAAGGAAGTAGAAACATATCATAAGGAGAGGGAAGCATGGCAGAAAGAGAAAGAAGAATGGGCTAAGGAGAGGGCAAACATGAAAGAGGAATTGGAGCTCCTCAAAGCTTCAATGGTCTCTCTTACACCCGAAGAAGGAGAGATTAATATGAACAAGACAGAAGCTCTCAAAGAAGAACTCACCAAATCCTTGACCGAGAGCATGGAAAACAAATTAGAAGCTACCAAAGAAGGGTGGATCGACATAGTGAAGAAGAACATCAAAAAAGAAGCCAAAGAGAAAGCACAAAAGGAAGAAGCCCTCATCGTGCACACCACTATTGAGGAAGAAAAGATGAGACATGCCCGCCGTCTCAATGTACGCATCACGGGCATTGAAGAAAAAGAAGGCTCTACCCCCGAGTCCGATGGGAAGACACTATGCAAGATACTCGGCTACAAAGAGGAGTCCCCCCCATTCATCAAGTCTTGGAGAACGGGACGAGACCCCACGAAGAAGAGAGCTCTCATTCTACACTTCCCTTCCGAAGATATAAGATCTACTTTCCTACGCAAGAGGGTGATTTTGAGAGCACTCGATGGCCCCCCCATCTACCTTGACGATGATCTCACACCCATGCAGGTAGCACACCGTCGTGCATGCATGCCGAGAGTACATCAAGCTCGCAAAGAAGGAAAGAAGGCTTCATACAGAGATGGTCGTGTCATCATTGATGGCAAGGCCATCCCATAGGGATTCGCGGCCTGTGAGACACTCGAGGAGATACACCTTGCAGTTTGGAACTGCAATGGAGATCTATGGACACACCCAGAGAGATTGGAAGAGGTGCGCAAAGGCAAAGACATCATTATGCTCACAGAGACACATGAGAGCCCAGACCGGGGCCTACCTCGTGTCCACGGTTTTCAGTGGGAGTCCACATACAGAGAGTGTACACGTCAGCACACCACCCGAGGATCAGGAGGAGTAGCCATACTCTTTAGAGATGGACTTCAGAGCAGGATACAGATAGTCGCACGTGATTCACAGGCCAGATATCTTTGGTTTCGACTCCAGCTCTCGCAGGAGAGGATCATCTTCATAGCATTATGCTACTTTGCTCCTTCTAGCTCGCGTTTCGCTATCATAGATCGAGAGGAGGACTCACCATACACTTGCTTGTCAGAAGAGATTACAGAGTACTCTGCATTAGGGGAAGTCTTCCTTATGGGAGACTTCAATGCCAGGACAGGCAATGATCAGTGTGAGATATTTGACCCAGAAGACCCGGAGATACTACATACCATAGAGGATGAGTCTACAGCTCGCGCTTCAGCTGACGCTACACACACTCACTATGGCACTCACCTACTCAGACTAGGCTCTCGACATAATCTCGTTATCTATAACGGGATGACTCAGTGGCCTACCTCAGGAGGATTGACATGCATACCACACTCAGTCACAGATGGCGGGGGAAGTACAGTAGATTACGTCATGGGGTCCAGAGAGGCCATCCACCTACTTACCTCATTCACCATCCCACCCATACCCATTGGGGCTGATCACACATACCTCGCACTCTCCCTGAAGGGAGACACCCCTACACGCATACCCGCAGCACGCATCCCACACACCACCATCCACTTCACACACGAGCTAGCTCACATATATGCGGCTCGAGTCGAGCAGGGTCTTCTCTTACTTCATCCTGACACTCCACTATCCCTACTCACCTCTCAGATAGCATCAGTTCTTCAGACATCAGCCATCAGCTCCTTCCCACACACCATCCATTCTCGTCACACACCTCCTCCCGGGACTACGCCACAACATCGTTGGTATGATGAGGATTGCAGAGATCTTTACCGCCGACTACGAGCTCAGCGAGCATTGGGAGAGATCACAGAGAGAGAGGCCAAGGGACAGATGAAGACTCTCACACGTCGAAAGAGGCGAGCCTTTGAGGAGGCACAGGAGCTTGAGCTATACCATCTCTTTATGAGTATGGACAGTGCTGCAGCATGGCGCAGCCTACGAGAGCCACGCCCGACCACACCTATTGGAGACCCACACACATGGCATGATTATGCTCAGAGGTTATATGAGGTACCTAGGCAGCCTCCCATTCCCCAGCCACTTGAGCCTCGCCCTACTAGTTCTTCTCTCTTCACAGCAAAGATGGTTGAGAGGGCCATACGACGACTTCGACATGGACGTTCGACAGACCACGCAGGATTGCAGAGCGAGCATCTCATATATGCAGCCTCCACTATAGCCCCGTTGATTGCACATGTCTTCAACCGGGCTATAGGAGAGGGCTTCCCAGAGGAGTGGACTAGGCACACCATTGTGCCTATCCACAAATCTGGCGACACCCTGGATCCAGGGAACTACAGGACCATCATGATTGGCCACACCATGGCCAAACTATACGGTGCCATACTTGAGGCAGAGCTCAGTTCATATGCAGAGACTGAGGGGCTACGAGCACGAGGCCAAGCAGGTTTTCGACGAGCTTTCTCTACTATTGATCACATCTTCATTCTGCGCTGCCTCATTGATGGGGCAAGGGTGCGGAAGAAGAGGCTATATTGCTGCTTTGTGGACTTCCGCAAAGCTTTTGATACAGTGCCGCGAGAGAGGCTCTTCCAACGCCTCCAGAGCTTGGGAGTACCATCAGGGATGATTTGGGCCATCTATGCACTCTATGAGCAGGTGACTGGGAGGGTACGGTGTCCAGGAGGTATGTCTGAGGCCATTGCTAGCACCATCGGTGTTAAGCAAGGCTGCCCACTCTCTCCCACTCTATTTGGTCTCTACATTGACGAGATTGAGGACTACATTCTCCGAGCTGGAGGAGAGGGTGCAGACCTCGCAGGTACACATGTCCACATTTTATTATATGCCGATGACATTGTCTTGATTTCAGAGTCACCCGAGGGATTACAGCGCCACCTTGAGGCCCTGGATGAGTTTTGTACACAGAGGGGCTTGACAGTAAACCTTGGCAAGACCAAGGTCATGATCTTCCACACCTCCCCCATGGTGAGGAATGGAGCAGGATTCAGAGCTGGTGGTGGACAGATTGAGGTGGTCACTTCCTATGTCTATCTCGGAGTCACATTCACGAGCTTGCCTGGCCCCTTCAGCATGAGACAGGCAGCCACCGATAGACTCACACGCGGATATGCAGCTTTAGCCATGTTAGAGCGGAGATGTCACCAAGCACACTTCCAGGAGCCCCGCACGAAGGGCTGGCTATTTGACACACTGGTCAGACCAGCTATGATGTATGCTGCGACGGTTTGGGCCCCAGGTCTCACAGTCACCCAGTGGAGTGCGATCGAGAGGCCACAGGTACGTATGATCTCGCGATTATTTCGTGGGAAACAGTCGGTGCCACATGACATCATCAGGGCAGAGCTAGCTGCACCACCCATGGCAGTAGAGGCACTATTCCAGACTATCTGCTTTATTCAGAGGATTAGGGACCTCCCTACAGATAGACTCACACACAGAGCTCTTGAGGCATCTATACAGATATCAGAGTTAGGATATGAGAGAGCTTGGTACACTCAGGTTAGAGTCTGGTTTGATAGTCATGGACTTGATATGGACAGATTGCCACCTTTTCAGTATGACCCAGCCTCACCTCACATCCACCTCTCTCGTCGTGAGAGGAATGTTGTGCTCAGACAGGATCTCTGGCAGCTCTACATTAGTCAGACATGGCACACACCACACATGGGATCGAGACTATCGCACTATCGAGACCAGTTCATAGACATACTAGCTGACGGTTTCATCCAGCGACCACGCTACATGGATACTCACATGCCTCATAGCTTGAGGGTAGCGATTGGCCAGCTGAGAGTCTCATCACACCGACTCGAGATTGAGACGGGCAGAGCCGCAGACATTCCCAGAGAGGAGCGGATATGCAGAGTATGCAGAGTAGAGATGGAGGATGAGGAGCACTTTGTATGCAGATGTAGCGCATATGATGGCATCAGAGGCAGATACGAGACTCTGTTTGCAGGGCAGCCCACCCTCCGAGAGATCATGGACTCTAGAGACCAGCGACAGCTCGGGCGATTCTTACTAGAGATACAGAGTCACAGAGATTCCCTACTCCAGCCTACTGTAGCACTCCATACAGGAGGGAGACAGAGTCAGCTCACTGACTTCTTTATTCCACGACGTGCTGCAGCCCTCCCCCCCTCAGCCCACATACCGAGCGGGGTGACTCTTCAGCAGGCTCAGATATCTCGAGCTAGGAGACGACCCCGTGATATAGGATATCGGGCCCCGAGACTTCACCGACACCAGATTGCGGAGATCCAGGCTTGTGACCATCGCGCCATGGAGGAGAGACGATCCCAGATGATGGCCGATCCCGCTGCAGCCATCAGGGTGGCCCTGACTCCACCTCCACCTATGTATCACATATTACATCCCACCCACTAGCACAGGATGGAGCTAGTTAGTCGTCTTAGATGCATTCTCATGGTTGTTGTACTACCCTTTTGCATATAGACTATCATAGATATCGCACTCCATACACCCCCCACCACTTTCATGGGTATCCCCACATGCACACTACGGAGATCTATATCAGCTTAACCAGTTTCTTTTCAGCACTTTTATCTTTTCTGATTGACAGAAGATACACCCATGTACATCGATTTGTCTCATAGGCCGAGTTCGGCCTCCTAATAGACGTAAAAACACTTTCTTTCTTTCTTTCTTCTCTCTCTCTCTCTCTCTCTCTCTCTCTCTCTCTCTCTCTCTCTCTCTCTCTCTCTCTCTCTCTCTCTCTCTCTCTCTCTCTCTCTCTCTCTCTCTCTCTCTCTCTCTCTCTCTCTCTCTCTCTCTCTCTCTCTCTCTCTCTCTCTCTCTCTCTCTCTCTCTCTCTCTCTCTCTCTCTCTCTCTCTCTCTCTCTCCCCCCACCTTAACCCTAACCCTAACCCTAACGCAAGCCCTAATCCTAAACCTTGAAATGGCTCCCATGGACCGGAAGGAAGTGGACGACCTTATTGCTAAAGCTCTCAAAGAGGCCAAAAAGGAAGCAGACCGCAACCTCAATATGGAGATACGAAAGATGATGGAAAAGTTCAAAGGGCTCGAAGAACAAGTCATGAATAAAGTCAAAGGACTGGAAGAACAAGTGAAGACTCTCACAGAAGAAAGAGACCATTGGAGGACAGCTTACGAGCACATGAAAGAAGAGGGGGAGATCTCCAACGTGGAGATACTCAAGGAAGAAATAAAGAAGGAAATCAAAACGGAGGTAGAATCTACTCGAGAGTCATGGGTGGAAGTAGTACACAAAAGGGTTAAGAAGGAAGTTAGGGAAGACGTGCAGAAAGAAGAGCTCACACGAGTCCAGGATACACTTGAGGAGGAGAGGCTTCGACACACTCGAAAACTTCACATTCGGATTACGGGCCTACCCGAAGGGGTATCACCCGAGGCAGACGCCACTGACATTTGCCGTCGACTTGGATACGAGAGCATGCCCTACATAGACGCATGGAGGGTTGGGAGGGATACATCGCGTTTGCGGGCACTCATCCTCAAGATGAGTTCTGAGGAGGCACGGACCGCCTTTTTTAGACGTCGATCAGTACTACGTGGACTACCCGGCGGCACCCTCTACATGGACGAGGACCTCACGCGTATGCAAGTGGCACACCGACGCGCTTGCATGCCACAGATACTCCAGGCACGTCGAGAGGGGAGGAAGGCCTTTTACCGTGATGGTAAGGTCTTCATAGATGGACGCCCTATCAAATAGGGCCATGCGGCCTATGAGACATCACTACACCAGGAGACACCACTCAGAGGAGCAGTGTGGAACTGCAACGGGGCACTCTGGACGCGACCAGACAGAGTCGAGGAGATCCTGGCATCACATGACTTTGTGTGCATCACAGAGACACACGAGAGCCCAGAGAGAGGTCTACCACGCATTGCAGGTTTTCATTGGGAATCTGCATTCAGGACCACGACGAGACAGAGTACAGCGCGAGGATCGGGAGGAGTGGCCATCGTATTTCGACAGGAGATACAGAGCCGGATCCATATTATATGTAGAGATGAGGAGGCACGATACATGTGGGTTCGCATGGAGATAGCACAGGGGAGCTCGATTTACATTGCTATATGCTACTTCCCACCAGGCGGATCTCGATACGCAGGACAGGATCTTGGGGGACCGATCCGAGATAGAGACTCACCATACACAGCGCTTTCAGATGAGATACTACATTACAGCACACTAGGTGAAGTCTTCCTTATGGGGGACTTCAATGGCCGCACTCAGTCGCATCAGTGCGAGGCATACGACATGGATCACCCACATCTCATGAGGGCCAGAGACCCGGTTGAGATTAGCACCAGCAGAGTATCCGAAGATACGGGTCAGGACGCCACCGGCTATCTACTCGAGCTAGGCAGACATCTACTCGAGCTAGGCAGCCTCCATCATCTCGTTATATACAACGGGATGAATCGTTGGCCAGGTTCAGGCGGATTTACTTGCTTCCCTCACGGGGGAGGTGAGAGCACAGTCGACTACATTTTGGGTACTACCTCTGGAGCTTCACTCATCCCTTCACTTAGTATTGGACGACGCCCACTCGGTGCAGACCACACATTTATCACATTCACACTCTCATCTCCGATTCCCTTAGACCCTCCCTCACCCACTGAGATACATACCACGATACACTTCACACACGAGCTCTCACACGTTTATGCACACCATTTACACACCCGCTTACTCTCCCTCGATCCATGCTCACCTTTAGACACACTCACATCACATATCACCACCATCCTACAGGATTCAGCTCTCCGCAGCTTCCCACACCACACACATATGCACCCTCCACGCACAGGATCCATGCCCCAGAACCGTTGGTATGATGCAGATTGTCGCGAGATGCGGAAGCACCTACGGATTTTAGAGCATAGAGGAGATATTACACACACACAGGCACAGCGTCGCATGCAGAGCCTTACTCGCCGCAAACGGCGGGATTGGGAGGAGAGACAGTATTGGGATATTTACCATTTGCTCATGAGTCGAGACAGTGTAGTGGCATGGCGACATTTGAGAGAGAGGAGACAGCAGACACCTATCCGAGACCCGAGCACTTGGCATAGCTATGCACGGAGCCTATACGAGATCCCAGACCAGCCTCCCATTCCCAGACCGCAGAGCTCACGTCCCACTACCTCTGACTTCTTCACACCCACTATGGTGGGACGCGCTATTGCCCGGCTGCAGCATGGCAGGGCCCATGATCATTTCGGTTTACAGGCAGAGCACCTCATTTATGGAGGCACAACTCTCGCACCGCTCATTGCCCATCTCTTCAACCGTGCATTGGTTGAAGGGTTCCCAGACTCATGGACTGAGCACACCATAGTGCCCATTCATAAGTCAGGTGACACTATGGATCCAGCTACATACCGGACGATCATGATTGGCCCTATATTGGCCAAGTTATATGGGGCCGTACTAGAGACAGAGTTGAGTACTCTCGCTGAGAGGAAGGGCATCAGGGCTCTAGGACAGGCAGGGTTCAGACGAGATTTCTCTACCATTGACCACATCTTCACTCTGAGATGCCTGATCCACCAGGCCAGGGTGAGGAAGAGGAGATTATATTGTTGCTTTGTGGACTTTCGCAAAGCATTTGACACTGTTCCTAGAGATCGACTCTTCAGACGACTACTTGACATCGGAGCTCCGGAGGAGATGATATGGGGGATCTACGCCTTATACGAGAGAGTATCTGGTAGAGTCAGATGTCCAGGGGGCTTATCTGATCCACTTGCTAGCACTATCGGGGTGAAGCAAGGATGCCCTCTCTCGCCCACCCTCTTTGGTCTCTACATTGATGAGATAGTGGACTTCATACAGCAGCAGGGGGGAGATGGCATTGAGGTACACGGGTCCACTGTCCATATTCTTTTATACGCTGATGATATTGTATTGGTTTCAGAGTCTGCAGAAGGTCTACAGCATCATCTACACGGCCTAGATGACTTTTGCAGACACAGAGGGTTATCTGTGAACCTTGGTAAAACCAAGGTCTTGATCTTTCATACATCAGCACAGGTACGCAGACATAGTTTGTTCACAGCTGCAGGTGGACCGATCGAGGTGGTCGGATCATATGTTTACTTGGGGGTGACATTTACAGCAGCATCAGGAGTCTTCTCTATGGCTCAGGCAGCCCGTGACCGCATCACACGTGGGTACGCAGCACTAGCTTTGATGGAGAGACAGTGCCACCAGGCATCTTTTCAGGAGCCCCGCACAAAGGGGTGGCTCTTTGACACTTTGGTTACGCCAGCGCTCATGTATGGGGCAGCCATATGGGGACCAGGATTAGCTACATCAGTATGGACAGCATTAGAGAGGCCACAGATCCTCATGATTGCCAGACTGATCCGCAGTAAGCCTTCAGTACCACATGACATCATTAGAGCAGAGCTCGCTGCACCACCGATGCTAGTTGAGGCACTATTCCAGACAGTATGCCTATTACACAGACTTCGGAGCATGGATACAGAGCGTATTGCTTATCGTGCTTTCGAGGCATCACGTGATATGGCATTAGCAGGCGACACCTCCTCATGGTATGCACAGACACGAGACTGGCTTGCCCACCATGGCTTTGACATAGACTGGCTACCACCACTACAGTACGACTCTCATGCACCCACCTACTCGCTCTCTCATCAAGAGAGGAATAGGATCATTCGTCAGGAGATATGGCATACATACATACAGAGGACATGGGTGAGCCCTAGGGATACATTGCCACCGAAAATGCTCTACTACCGCGAGCATTTTCTACATATATCAGACACGGGCTTCATCGAGATTCCGAGATACATGCAGACCTACCTTCCCCACCACCTACGAGTCGTCATTGGGCAGCTCCGGGTTTCATCACATCAGCTCGAGATTGAGAGGGGTCGGTCCAGGGGAGTCCCCCGTGAGGAGAGGTGGTGCCCACTATGCCAGACAGAGGTAGAGAGTGAGGAGGATTTTGTTATCAGTTGTCCAGCATACTTAGACCTACGAGCACAGTTCCAGATCGAGGAGTCATTCCAGCTGTGCATGACTATGGGAGACCAGAGACGCTTGGGACGCTTTCTCACAGCAGCATACGAGAGGCGAGAGCGGTCACTACAGCACATACATCAGCCACGGGTGAGTACCCAGCAGACCATTACCCAGTTCTTTCAGCGAGTTGAGCTACATCAGAGAGGTCCTATAGGGCTCACGCTCCACCAGGCAGCAGCACAGAGAGCACGGCGCCGACCACGCATGGGCGGATATCGTCGACCACGACTATATCATGAGGATGTCTCACGCATCAGGATTGCCTACGACCACATGATGGAGCATAGGCGTACCACCACCCCCTGGGTTGTCTTCCTTCAGGAGGCACTCAGACCACCACCGATGTACCACATACTACACCCACCTCCACCCATCACTTGTCGCTAGGGCGTTTTACTCACATTTTGGATCCCCCCATGTATTAGGTGGCCACTATCTGCAGAGTCAGAGCCACGTCTCCCCAGCCTTTTCCAGCCCTATATAGATTTGTGTAGCGATATACCTTTTATTTCATTTTATCTTCTACACAGGGTTACTACACTTGTACATGGTTTTTGTCTCATAGGCCAAGTTTGGCCTCCAGAAGACGTTAATATGACTTTCTTTCTTTCTTTCTCTCTCTCTCTCTCTCTCTCTCTCTCTCTCTCTCTCTCTCTCTCTCTCTCTCTCTCTCTCTCTCTCTCTCTCTCTCTCTCTCTCTCTCTCTCTCTCTCTCTCTCTCTCTCCCTCCCAGAGACAACAGCAAGTAAGGCGGGAGGGGAGAAGCCCCCCTCTTTCTTCATCTCGAGGGGAGGGTGAGGGAGGGGACCCTCTCCTTGATAACTGCATCCTTGAAACAGAAGTACTAGAAGCACAACTAACCAAGGTGGTCCCCTTCATCAATCTAGGGTCTCCGGTCTTCATCACACCCAAAGGAACTCAGGCAAGGGTAAGCTATTTTGACATGTCAGATAAGATAGCTGTCATGAAGCAAGCACAGTCACTACAAGGTACTAAAGTATGGATAGGAGATGAACTCACCCCACTCCAACTTAAAAATCGACCAGCAAAGTTAACTAAAGTCAGAGAAGCCAGGAAGAATGGAAAGTGGGCAGTATACACAGGGGGTCAAGCTATTATCAGAGATTTCCATACCCATACCACATAGGAAGAAACAGCTATCTCCCTCATTTGTAATATATATTGATGTAATTTTGAAACTCTTATGAGCCATAAGAGTGCTTTGGAAGCCACATCCCCCCCCTTTTATTTTTATTTTGATTTTTCCCTTTTATTATAACCCCTTGAGGGCTTCCCCCCAAGTGGAATGTAATGTTTTGATGTACCTGATCGGTCCCATAGGTCGATTTCGGCCTCCCGTGGACGTTAATATATCTTTCTTTCTTTCTTTCTTTCTTTTTTTTCTTTCTTTCTTTCAGCTGTGCATGACTATGGGAGACCAGAGACGCTTGGGACGCTTTCTCACAGCAGCATACGAGAGGCGAGAGCGGTCACTACAGCACATACATCAGCCACGGGTGAGTACCCAGCAGACCATTACCCAGTTCTTTCAGCGAGTTGAGCTACATCAGAGAGGTCCATCTATAGGGCTCACGCTCCACCAGGCAGCAGCACAGAGAGCACGGCGCCGACCACGCATGGGCGGATATCGTCGACCACGACTATATCATGAGGATGTCTCACGCATCAGGATTGCCTACGACCACATGATGGAGCATAGGCGTACCACCACCCCCTGGGTTGTCTTCCTTCAGGAGGCACTCAGACCACCACCGATGTACCACATACTACACCCACCTCCACCCATCACTTGTCGCTAGGGCGTTTTACTCACATTTTGGATCCCCCCATGTATTAGGTGGCCACTATCTGCAGAGTCAGAGCCACGTCTCCCCAGCCTTTTCCAGCCCTATATAGATTTGTGTAGCGATATACCTTTTATTTCATTTTATCTTCTACACAGGGTTACTACACTTGTACATGGTTTTTGTCTCATAGGCCAAGTTTGGCCTCCAGAAGACGTTAATATGACTTTCTTTCTTTCTTTCTCTCTCTCTCTCTCTCTCTCTCTCTCTCTCTCTCTCTCTCTCTCTCTCTCTCTCTCTCTCTCTCTCTCTCTCTCTCTCTCTCTCTCTCTCTCTCTCTCCCTCCCAGAGACAACAGCAAGTAAGGCGGGAGGGGAGAAGCCCCCCTCTTTCTTCATCTCGAGGGGAGGGTGAGGGAGGGGACCCTCTCCTTGATAACTGCATCCTTGAAACAGAAGTACTAGAAGCACAACTAACCAAGGTGGTCCCCTTCATCAATCTAGGGTCTCCGGTCTTCATCACACCCAAAGGAACTCAGGCAAGGGTAAGCTATTTTGACATGTCAGATAAGATAGCTGTCATGAAGCAAGCACAGTCACTACAAGGTACTAAAGTATGGATAGGAGATGAACTCACCCCACTCCAACTTAAAAATCGACCAGCAAAGTTAACTAAAGTCAGAGAAGCCAGGAAGAATGGAAAGTGGGCAGTATACACAGGGGGTCAAGCTATTATCAGAGATTTCCATACCCATACCACATAGGAAGAAACAGCTATCTCCCTCATTTGTAATATATATTGATGTAATTTTGAAACTCTTATGAGCCATAAGAGTGCTTTGGAAGCCACATCCCCCCCCTTTTATTTTTATTTTGATTTTTCCCTTTTATTATAACCCCTTGAGGGCTTCCCCCCAAGTGGAATGTAATGTTTTGATGTACCTGATCGGTCCCATAGGTCGATTTCGGCCTCCCGTGGACGTTAATATATCTTTCTTTCTTTCTTTCTTTCTTTTTTTTCTTTCTTTCTTTCAGCTGTGCATGACTATGGGAGACCAGAGACGCTTGGGACGCTTTCTCACAGCAGCATACGAGAGGCGAGAGCGGTCACTACAGCACATACATCAGCCACGGGTGAGTACCCAGCAGACCATTACCCAGTTCTTTCAGCGAGTTGAGCTACATCAGAGAGGTCCATCTATAGGGCTCACGCTCCACCAGGCAGCAGCACAGAGAGCACGGCGCCGACCACGCATGGGCGGATATCGTCGACCACGACTATATCATGAGGATGTCTCACGCATCAGGATTGCCTACGACCACATGATGGAGCATAGGCGTACCACCACCCCCTGGGTTGTCTTCCTTCAGGAGGCACTCAGACCACCACCGATGTACCACATACTACACCCACCTCCACCCATCACTTGTCGCTAGGGCATTTTACTCACATTTTGGATCCCCCCATGTATTAGGTGGCCACTATCTGCAGAGTCAGAGCCACGTCTCCCCAGCCTTTTCCAGCCCTATATAGCTTTGTGTAGCGATATACCTTTTATTTCATTTTATCTTCTACACAGGGTTACTACACTTGTACATGGTTTTTGTCTCATAGGCCAAGTTTGGCCTCCAGAAGACGTTAATATGACTTTTCTTTCTTTCTTTCTCTCTCTCTCTCTCTCTCTCTCTCTCTCTCTCTCTCTCTCTCTCTCTCTCTCTCTCTCTCTCTCTCTCTCTCTCTCTCTCTCTCTCTCTCTCTCTCTCTCTCTCTCTCTCTCTCTCTCTCTCTCTCTCTCTCTCTCTCTCTCTCTCTCTCTCTCTCTCTCTCTCTCTCTCTCTCTCTCTCTCTCTCTCTCTCTCTGGCCACACCATGGCCAAACTATACGGTGCCATACTTGAGGCAGAGCTCAGTTCATATGCAGAGACTGAGGGGCTACGAGCACGAGGCCAAGCAGGTTTTCGACGAGCTTTCTCTACTATTGATCACATCTTCATTCTGCGCTGCCTCATTGATGGGGCAAGGGTGCGGAAGAAGAGGCTATATTGCTGCTTTGTGGACTTCCGCAAAGCTTTTGATACAGTGCCGCGAGAGAGGCTCTTCCAACGCCTCCAGAGCTTGGGAGTACCATCAGGGATGATTTGGGCCATCTATGCACTCTATGAGCAGGTGACTGGGAGGGTACGGTGTCCAGGAGGTATGTCTGAGGCCATTGCTAGCACCATCGGTGTTAAGCAAGGCTGCCCACTCTCTCCCACTCTATTTGGTCTCTACATTGACGAGATTGAGGACTACATTCTCCGAGCTGGAGGAGAGGGTGCAGACCTCGCAGGTACACATGTCCACATTTTATTATATGCCGATGACATTGTCTTGATTTCAGAGTCACCCGAGGGATTACAGCGCCACCTTGAGGCCCTGGATGAGTTTTGTACACAGAGGGGCTTGACAGTAAACCTTGGCAAGACCAAGGTCATGATCTTCCACACCTCCCCCATGGTGAGGAATGGAGCAGGATTCAGAGCTGGTGGTGGACAGATTGAGGTGGTCACTTCCTATGTCTATCTCGGAGTCACATTCACGAGCTTGCCTGGCCCCTTCAGCATGAGACAGGCAGCCACCGATAGACTCACACGCGGATATGCAGCTTTAGCCATGTTAGAGCGGAGATGTCACCAAGCACACTTCCAGGAGCCCCGCACGAAGGGCTGGCTATTTGACACACTGGTCAGACCAGCTATGATGTATGCTGCGACGGTTTGGGCCCCAGGTCTCACAGTCACCCAGTGGAGTGCGATCGAGAGGCCACAGGTACGTATGATCTCGCGATTATTTCGTGGGAAACAGTCGGTGCCACATGACATCATCAGGGCAGAGCTAGCTGCACCACCCATGGCAGTAGAGGCACTATTCCAGACTATCTGCTTTATTCAGAGGATTAGGGACCTCCCTACAGATAGACTCACACACAGAGCTCTTGAGGCATCTATACAGATATCAGAGTTAGGATATGAGAGAGCTTGGTACACTCAGGTTAGAGTCTGGTTTGATAGTCATGGACTTGATATGGACAGATTGCCACCTTTTCAGTATGACCCAGCCTCACCTCACATCCACCTCTCTCGTCGTGAGAGGAATGTTGTGCTCAGACAGGATCTCTGGCAGCTCTACATTAGTCAGACATGGCACACACCACACATGGGATCGAGACTATCGCACTATCGAGACCAGTTCATAGACATACTAGCTGACGGTTTCATCCAGCGACCACGCTACATGGATACTCACATGCCTCATAGCTTGAGGGTAGCGATTGGCCAGCTGAGAGTCTCATCACACCGACTCGAGATTGAGACGGGCAGAGCCGCAGACATTCCCAGAGAGGAGCGGATATGCAGAGTATGCAGAGTAGAGATGGAGGATGAGGAGCACTTTGTATGCAGATGTAGCGCATATGATGGCATCAGAGGCAGATACGAGACTCTGTTTGCAGGGCAGCCCACCCTCCGAGAGATCATGGACTCTAGAGACCAGCGACAGCTCGGGCGATTCTTACTAGAGATACAGAGTCACAGAGATTCCCTACTCCAGCCTACTGTAGCACTCCATACAGGAGGGAGACAGAGTCAGCTCACTGACTTCTTTATTCCACGACGTGCTGCAGCCCTCCCCCCCTCAGCCCACATACCGAGCGGGGTGACTCTTCAGCAGGCTCAGATATCTCGAGCTAGGAGACGACCCCGTGATATAGGATATCAGGCCCCGAGACTTCACCGACACCAGATTGTGGAGATCCAGGCTTGTGACCATCGCGCCATGGAGGAGAGACGATCCCAGATGATGGCCGATCCCGCTGCAGCCATCAGGGTGGCCCTGACTCCACCTCCACCTATGTATCACATATTACATCCCACCCACTAGCACAGGATGGAGCTAGTTAGTCGTCTTAGATGCATTCTCATGGTTGTTGTACTACCCTTTTGCATATAGACTATCATAGATATCGCACTCCATACACCCCCCACCACTTTCATGGGTATCCCCACATGCACACTACGGAGATCTATATCAGCTTAACCAGTTTCTTTTCAGCACTTTTATCTTTTCTGATTGACAGAAGATACACCCATGTACATCGATTTGTCTCATAGGCCGAGTTCGGCCTCCTAATAGACGTAAAAACACTTTCTCTCTCTCTCTCTCTCTCTCTCTCTCTCTCTCTCTCTCTCTCTCTCTCTCTCTCTCTCTCTCTCTCTCTCTCTCTCTCTCTCTCTCTCTCTCTCTCTCTCTCTCTCTCTCTCTCTCTCTCTCTCTCTCTCTCTCTCTCTCTCTCTCTCTCTCTCTCTCTCTCTCTCTCTCTCTCTCTCTCTCTCTGGCGAGCGATGGATCATGGGCCACGATGGGATGAGGATAAGTCTACTAAGGGCCAAGGCAGGTGCTTTGGGGGGGGGGAGGAGGGGGGGAGAGAGCGAGGGGGGGAGAGAGCGAGGGGGGGGGGGGGGGGGAGAGGGGGAGAGGGGGGGGGGGGGGGGGGGGGGAGGAGAGTGTTGTCGGAGGGCTCAAGGTACAAGGTTGTTAGCAACGTTTTTCGCAACGTCCAAGGCAACGTGTTGCTAACGCGTTAGCAACATCGCAACATTTAGGCCTAGACGTTGCGAAAACGTTGCGAACCATTTCTTCTTTTTTATTCATTCTTTTGCAAATAGATGTATATTATAGTATATACATATATAATATGTAATATGTAGTATGTATTATGTTAATTTATGTAATATGTATTGAATATTTATGATTCATTCCAAATTCCCAAATCCCTATTCAATGGAGTGATGCCGGATGCACATTGCACATGTATGATGTCAGAATTTACAAATAATCATTATCATGACTCAATGACTCATTCTAAAATTCAAATTCACAATGCACATTCAAGCAACTTACTAGTAACTACTTAGTACTTACTACTTACTACTTAGCAGTGTTCATGTTGGAACATGGCACCCGGCAATTGCATTATTTTCAAGAATCAAACTTCAATGCATCTCATATGACATCACAGTCCAGGCAAATACATTAATATATATATATATATATACAACTTATAAGTTACAAGTAACATTGAAAAACAAACTTCAAAGAATTATAATTTATGACAAAAACATGTCAAAAAGTCAACCTCATCTCAAAATTATGACACTGGTGACTGTCATAACTCATATGTGATAACAGAATCCAATGTCCATAATACATATACATCAATGATCATACCAGTAACCATCATCCATGATACCACTAAGTAGTCAAACAATAAACTGTCAATAATACAATGATCAATCAATATTAAGTAAATCATAAGTCATAATATCATAATACATATGACATGTCACATGATCGGTCAATGGGTCATCAATCCTCAAAATCCTCTGAGTCACTAATAACTATCACCATCATCATCATCATCACTATCATCATCATCACTATCATCATCATCACTATCATCATCATCACTATCATCATCATCATCATCATCATGTGGTGCTCGACTAGTAGATGCTGTCAGGGGAGCACTAGATTGTGCTCTCTGACTTCACTAGACAAGATTTCGGAAATACACTTATGATTACAAGAACACCCACGCAGGGAAAATAATACAAGAAGACGGATTTGATCCAAGACGTCCTACAACCCGAGACCAATAGGTATGGAAAACTCAACTAGAGATGATACAGGAGATCCCACAACCCGGGATCGTAAGTATGAGACAAGATGTCTGAATTACAAGAACTCCCCTCTATGAGATGGACTAGATACAAGAAAGAACTCGACAAGATCTCCTACTACGAGATTACAAGAGGACAAGACGAGATGTCCAGGATACAAGACTAGACAAGACTGGAACAAGGAACGAGACAAGAACAAGAACTAGAACTTGGAGAGTACTTACTTGGTGGTCACGACTCCTTGAGCTCCCAAGACTGGTATCCACTAGATTGATTATGAATGTGGCCAACCCCTCCTTTTATAGGTTTTCAAGGGCGGTTACGATTTGATGATGTCATCGATGACATCATCAACTGGAAACAAGACCTTCGGGTATCAGAATTCAGCAAATAAGAAGTCGATCTTGGGGTTTTGGCACATTCTGGACACAATGGTGCCATTAGTTTCTCCAAAATCTTAACCAAACATGTGATATAGGAAATCGACATGGAATCTAAGGTTTAAGATGGCTTTCTTTGTGTCCATGACATCATCTCCCCCTCAAGCGACGAGTTCCACGAGGAGCGGCCATGTTCTCTAGCTTGGGTTTCATTGGATTCTTCTTATGGAATTCACGAACCTTGACTTTTGCTCTCTGAAGATTTTCTGTAAGTTCACAAGTACGATCACTGATGTCATATGCTTTCCAATGAATAAAGCATTCCAATCGTCCTCGCGAGATTCTTGAATCTAAGACATGATTAACCTCGAATTCTTCATGATCCTTAATCTTGAAAGGTGGTGAAGGATTGGGTCTCCCTTGAGCTTCCTTAGCTTCATGACAAGATAGGTCCTTTGAGATTTTAGTGGTGTGTTGTAGTGTTTCCAAGATCTTTGATGGAGTGCCTTGAGTAAGCACACCTCCTTGATTGAACATGAACTCCTCCTTTTCCTTTATCTTCTTGTTATCTTGATAAATTGTATGCTCCATATCATTCGTAATGACTTCTTGGCCTTCAAAGATTCTTGATTTAGATTCTTGAGGAATAGTGTCTTCATTATTCAAGACTTCTGACTCTTTGACTTTGCTTTCTTTTACCAACTGATTCTCACACTGAATTGCTTGATTGATAGCTTCATTTAAAGTTTTTAACTGAGATGTAGAGGATAAACAAACCTTTATTTCATCTCTGAGACCACTTTGAAATCGATTAACTAGATAGTCTTCTTGATATGTGGATCCTTGAAATACAATTTTGAAGTCTGATGCGAATTTTCCAACTGAGCGATCACCTTGTTGCAACCTTCGTTCAAAGTCTCGAAGTTTTTTATATATATCATCTAGAGCAGACTCGATATTTCTGTGTATGGATATGGTGTCCATCATGCTTGGCATGGTCTTAATGTGGATAGTCTTGCCAAAATGTCAGGGGAGCACTAGATTGTGCTCTCTGACTTCACTAGACAAGATTTCAGAAATACACTTCTGATTACAAGAACACCCACGCAAGGGAAATGATACAAGAAGACGGATTTGATACAAGACGTCCCACAACCCGGGACCAATAGGTATGGAAAACTCGACTAGAGATGATACAGGAGATCCCACAACCCGGGATCGTAAGTATGAAACAAGATGTCTGAATTACAAGAACTCCCCTCTAGGAGATGGACTAAATACAAGAAAGAACTCGACAAGATCTCGTACTACGAGATTACAAGAGGACAAGACGAGATGTCCAGGATACAAGACTAGACAGGACTAGAGCAAGAGACGAAACAAGAACAAGAACTAGAACTTGGAGAGTACTTACTTGGTGGTCACGACTCCTTGAGCTCCAAAGACTGGTATCCACAAGACTGATTATGAATGTGGCCAACCCCTCCTTTTATAGGTTTTCAAGGGCGGTTACGATTTGATGATGTCATCGATGACATCATCAACTGGAAACAAGACCTTCGGGTGTCAGAATTCAGCAAATAAGCAGTCGATCTTGGGGTTTTGGCACATTCTGGACACAATGGTGCCATTAGTTTCTCCAAAATCTTAACCAAACATGAGATATAGGAAATTGACATGGAATCTAAGGTTTAAGATGGCTTTCTTTGTGTCCATGACAAATGCCTCCATCCTACTAGTAGATGGACCTGGTACACCATGTGCTCTATGACTAGAACGAGTTCGAGATGCCCTCGTATCATGCTGTGGCACTGTCAACTCCTGATAGAGCATGTCATATAGATCAAGGTCCTCTGCCGGAATGCTAGGTATATCATGGACCCTCTCTATATCAAGCTCATCGACGTTCACCTAATGCACCTCTCCTGAGTGGCCACCACGCTCCAAGAAATGCAAGTTGCAGTGGCAATAGACAAGCCGCTCCAACTGCAATGTAGATAGTCTATTCCTCTTCTTTGTATGGAAGAGGGCCCATGTACTCCAATTTCTTTCACATGGACTGGCACTACAGTCTTGTGAAAGTATGCGGATGGCTAACTTTCTCTGCAAGATTAAAAAAAAAAAAGAGTTCATTAAAAATTAAAGACTCAAGAGGCATGACTCATGAGACTAAGTTATAACTTATTAGTTAAAGACTCAAGAGGAAAGTGGAATGACTTACTAGCTCAGGTGTACCAACACCGTATCTCTTCCACCATGTCACAGGCATCAACTGCATGCTTCTCAAGCATGCCGTGTCTCTACCAAAAAGTCCTTCATTATTCTGAAACTGGGTGAGCTGAAGCTCCAACTTCCCACGTAGCTCCACATCCGAAGGTCCATACAATCGATCTACATAGTCATTCCAAGCATTCACAAGCCCCATATCCAATGACTGTGATGCATATCTCCATAAAGGATGTAGTAGATTTGGCCATCCCATGTATAGGGCGATGGAAATCCCACCTCTTCCTCCATATTCCTTTTATTTCCTCTATCCTATGGATAAAAAACAAATCAAGTTAGAAAACAATAAGATTTAAGAATGTTGAAGAGTCAAGACTTGAACATGAATGATCATACAAAAAATAAAATATGGTTACCCAAGTTTCAACTTACCTCTCCAATGTCAAATAAGGACATCTCTGTATAGACTCTCCGACATGATCCATGAACTCATAAACAAGTCCAAGTGTGCATCCCTCTCTATCTGCTATGCGTATGAGTGAATCTAAGGGCTATAAGGCCCGCACTAATCCCTCCACATCCCTCCAAAAATTGTCATCCAAACATGTGCGTCGTACAAGCTCTGCCTTTGGACTAGTATGTCCATCCAAAGCTAACCAATAAGCTGATACAACTGTCTGCATCAGTGCTTGCCTCACTCTTAATAATCTTTCCATGACTGTGCACATGTATGCAAATCTGGTCTTCGCGGGCTTCACCAAATCAATATCACTGTAAGACCGAAATAAAGCAAGCAATTTTGGTCTCTTTGTGAACAAAGAGACCACCTTTATGCAAGTGGTAAAAATGGTGTAAATCCATGGTATCTTCCCCACATCCTCTATTAAGAAATCAATGCAACGGGAAGCACACAGTGTCCACACAATAGAGGGGAATTCTTCTTCTAGAAGCTTGCCCATAGCCACACAATTACTTCCATTATCTGTGACCACCTAAAATACCTTTTCTACACCAATGTCCATGATAGTTTGACGGATATGGTCATAAATCAACCGACCTGTTTACATATAACACAATGAATCATTAATCAATTGATAAATTATAATTTATCTTGACATGTGTCATGCAAGAACATGCACAATGCACATGCACAACGCACGTGCATGACACATGTGCATGTGCATGTGCATGTGCATGTGCATTGTGCATGTGCATGTGCATTGTGCATGTGCATGTGCATTGTGCATGTGCATGTGCATGTGCATGTGCATTGTGCATGTGCATGTGCATGTGCATGTGCATTGTGCATGTACATACATACATACATGCCAATGCACATTGCACATGCACATGCGCACATGCACATGCACATGCACATGCACATGCACATGCACATGCACATCCACATGCACATGCACATGTGTCATGCACATGCACATGTCTCATGCACATGCACATGTCTCATGCACATGCACATGTCTCATGCACATGCACATGTGTCATGCACATGCACATGTGTCATGCACATGCACATGTGTCATGCACATGCACATGCACATGTGTCATGCACATGCACATGTGTCATGCACATGCACATGTGTCATGCACATGCACATGTGTCATGCACATGCACATGTGTCATGCACATGCACATACACATGTAACATGCCACATGCATGATTGATCTTTGCACAATCAAATATAAACTGAAAATTCAAGAATCAGTTCACTCACTTATGACTGTAGTACCGGCAGCTGATGCATCTATGGCTCGAAGGAACATGGTCCCTTTGCAACAATGCACCAAAATGTTGTACACATTCCTCTTTCGTATGTCCGTCCATCCGTCACACATGATTGTGCATCCATACTTTGCCCATGTCTCTTTCATGGGCTCAAGCTCTCTCTCTAATGTTTCCTTTGTTTTTTTGAGCTCCGTTGTCCTCAACTCTTCATAGGTAGGCCCTTGCCAACGAAACCATAATAGTGATACCTTCTCAATGGCATTTCTCCATGCCGGTGTCCATGCAACATTAAAAGACAAACCACATTGTATAAAAGCTTTCATGATGGCTTGTGTGGCTTCTTGTTTACGTTGTTGTTGCAAGCTAGCACGTATAGATGCTCCTCCAAGAGAGCCAAGTGGGTGCTCTTGTGGATCATGCTCTACTCTTGTACTCTTTCTTGGTGGCTCATGCTCTATATCAATGTCTATGGAAGCCTCATGAGCTTGAGATGCTTGAGTTTGGGGATCACAAGAACCATATGAACCGTTTGCAAATGATCTAGCTGGTTATTGGGCTCCACTATTCCTTCTACCTTGGGCTTTTTGAGCTACCCATGCCATTAGCTCTCCCTTTATAGATTCGGGCATTGGCTCTTTGCAAGGTGCAACTCCTATGCCACTAACTCTTCCAAGGTGTGCCTTGATCCTGTCGGCTCCACCGGCTCCACTATAGCCACAAAGCTTGCAAGTCCATCTCTCACTACCCCTGGAGCCCATCTTTCCTTGGCTTGTCACATATTCCCAACATGCTTCTTTTGCTTTAGGCATGTTTATGGAAGATGTTAAAAGCTTGGAGAGAACTCAAGATAGGAAGCAATAGATAGGGGGGTCACGGGTGTGTGAGGGAGTGTGTAATAAAAGTTACCTTCTTGAATCTTGCCTTTGTTTTGCTCTTCCACAGTGCCAAACTCGATGTCTACGCTCTCGGGTCAACAGACGAAAATGCCTCAATGAGGGTGTTTCGGCGGAACGGGCTCATTTGAGGCAAATTTTTTTGTGTTTGTTCGCAACGTTGCGACGTTGCATTGCGAACGTTGCGAACGCATCGCAACGCGTTGCGATGCAACATTGCAAGGTACGCTTAGGCTAATTCAAATCGAGCCGGGAAAAAAGTGGTCGAGAAACGGCGAACCGGATGAACCGGAAGAACCGGAAAATCTTTAAATTCAACGAACCGAATCTACCCCGGAGCCAAGTAAATCAATGACTACATTAACAGCCCAACATTGCATATTGAAGAAGGGTTTAAAAAGTGTTCATCAAGTCATGCTCACGCATAAATGTGTGAGTGCAAATGAGAAGTGACATTAGCTGAGGGATATTCAACTGGCCACAGATGAATAAAATCCCAAACTTGAAGACATGCACGTCATGTTATATTCTCCACTGAAAACATATAAGAGGCTCCTGTTGATGAATCACAATCAAATTGAAGTTTCCTAGGAGCCATACATGCACATTGCACAAAGCAGCTCATATAACCACAACTTTCACTAGAATAAAGATAACTGTCTAGAGGTTCAAAGAAAAAATAGAGAGAGAGAGAGAGAGACAAAAATGTGAAATAAGGCTTCTGCTCTAAAACATAATCATGAATATATAAATAAATAAATACGGATAAGTACATCCCTTAAATGAATTAAAACCCACTCATTTATATATCTTCAATAAATTGCATCAGATTCTTATGATGTTTAGTTTTTTTCCTATAAATACAAGTACAGGTATTTTTTAAAGGTAATGACAATCAGCTAAAGCTTCAGAGTAATAAGACATGTATTTAGGTATAAAAAAACAGTGTGTGTGTAATAAAAAACAAAAAATAAGCGAAAACAGATCACATGATCTCATCAAGAAAACGACAGTCAATTATACCTCTTCAATAAATAAAGAGAACAAATCCAATATTCTGCTTTTAAAAGAAAAAGAGAAACAAAAAAATTCAGTCTACACCTTTTTGTCCATCCTGAAGGACAAAGAATCTGGATAATTACCTTAACAGGTTGGCCTACCCGAGCCACGCGTAATCCTAATGCCAAGAAACCTTCGACCAGATTATCAACAGCAACATTGCTGCATTCAATAATTTAAATAAAATTGCTCCACATATCAGGCTCCTAATGAGTACATTCTGAGAAGCATACAAAAACTGAAATGAGCCTCCTAATGGTATCTAGTAAAAGCATTGAGAGCACATGTTAAGAGAAGTATAAATACTGCTATGATTCATGCTTTGCGATACAGGTTCAACAGAGAAATTAGACATTTAATTTAGAACCTCCCAATAAAAGGGAGCTCACCTGTCAGCACAGGCTAAGACTCTCTCTCCTCTGTCACATAAGGCAGCAACAAGGTATGTAAGTGTCTTTGTCTTCCCAGTCCCTGGTGGTCCTTGCCAAATTGTAACTTTTTGGATTGCAGCAGTTTCAATGGCAACTTTTTGGCTAGTATTCAAGTTCCTGCCCAGCCTCTTCAAATATGTTCTTATATGGTTTTTTGCATCACCAAGATTCTTTCCACCTATTCTTGAAGGAGGACTTTTCAATGCCTTCAACTCCTCCAATAGTTTAGGCACCCATGGAGAGTTAGAAGTACCCGATTCTCCTTCATCCAAATAACCTTCATATTCAGGAGAAACATGCAATTGAACTTCATGAAATTTCATCACCAGTCCCCGTATTGCAGATGCACCTTCACCGAATCTAAATCCATCCTCCAGTGGCCATCCTGGGGCTGACTTTCTCATATTCTGTGAAGACTCTAAACGCAATATTCCACCATGTTGGTGAACCAATGGCGATGAGAAGATGTCAATTGCAAACATGCACCGCTCATATGCTGTACGATTCGCATAGAGATCAAGACGCCATCTCTTCATGAGGTTTATGTCTTTGCACTGATTAAAAGGAACCGCCAGTTTCAAAAACCTTTTTTTGGAGGGAAGGGGGGAGGGAGGGAGGAAAATAGCAACAATAAATGATCAAGTTTAGCCTTACATTACATAATTCTGGTTAATGTAAAGAACCTATTATGTTTCTAACGACACATTTGATACATTGATTAATTGAAAGTGAAACGTGAATGAATCCCATATCCATATCTTAAATTCAAAACTTCATGCTACATAAAATACTCTGGATTTGCAAGTTTGATTCATCCTGTCCCAAGTATTGACTCGTGTTTCTTTACGATGGAATTCCCACCTCACTCATATCACCACAAATTACCATTAGAAAGTGCCACTAATCTTCATGCTGGCATATTTGCTGATGTACTAGCTTCAACAGGGTGATAACCTACTACATAGGATTCAATGTACAGTCCAAGAGAGAAAGTCAACCAATCATTCGTTTTATTTGATCCTTCGTTCTACAAGACACCAGAATCAGCCTCAGCCTCTGCATCAACATTACATTTACTATGTATAATCATGACCGTGATGGGTTGATCTGGGAAATAGACCAGCTTAGATACTGAAACTAATAGCAGACCTTCTAGGAGTGTGCTCCTGTTCGAGGACAGAAGACCATTCTTAGAGGCCCACTCATGAAAGATTCTAGACACATGTCTTATCAACTCTGTTGACTCACTCTTAAGTCTCTTTTAGCCTTAGGAATCATGCACTTCAGCTCCCTAAACACATTCTTTGAGCCTTCGAAGGCCATTGTACACATTCCAGGGGACTTCTCCTGTAGATATCAGTAAAAAGAACTTTTTGCAAAAGACAACAGAATCAGCCCTCAGTCCATTGTGAGACAAAAATAAGCAATCAAAGGTACCTTACATGGATGGAGGCAGAGCATCTGTCTGTAATACACATACATGGTCAATATGGACAGCTCTATCGACTGTAAAAGGTCTTTTTTTCATTCTTGAGCGATCATTGCCATTCATTTTAAATGCTGTCTTTCCTCTTTATTGAGGCAATGGACAATTAGATCAAAGAAGTGTGGGTGGCCATTCTTGGGTTGATGACAGTCACATGGAAACTGAATGTACAATTCCACCAATAAATGCTATCACTGCAATAAACTTTTTACCTTGAGATGGTCATCACATGAACAGAATAACAACTTTTTTCCAATTGTTTCCTGTTGAGTACACCAATTTTCCTCATTGAAATATGATTCGAATGATGACTGATGGCTCACATGTTATCTTTTGTTCAAAAAACAATTTGAGCGATTCATTGTGTAACCTTCAAACCCATAACCTAGTTATTTAAGTGGATTGATGGATTCATTGTTGTGCAATCTTGACTCTTTAAGAAATATATAGGTTGAGAATTATACCTTCTGGCTCGTTCTACTACAACACCCTCTAGAACACTCTCATCCTCAGCCAATGGATGGTTTCTGCTCATCACAACTATGTCACCCTGTACCGATAAAGCATAGATACAGCTAAATTTCAGGAGGCTGCAAATGAAAGAAAACAGCAACCAACCAATGAATGAGATAATAAATGAATAGTTGGTATTACAACAAATAACATAAAATTCATTAAAGGAAATTTATATATGAGCACCTATCAGATAAATAATGCAATATCTTATTCCTTGCAATCTATGGGTTCATACTAGGATCATCAACCCAGCTAATAAAGTGCAAAAGAATTCCTGTTCTCCATCCCTAATAAGGAATTAGAATCCAGTGTGAAACATGCTTTTCTACCCTCCTGCAGGTTTTACAACATCAGTGAATATCAATGAAAATATTTCATATCTAGTGACATAGCACAAACATCACACTCATGAGAAATTCAATCATTACATTGCCTAAATTGTTTGTCATCATTTTCTGGTTTAAAAAATCATGAATAGGTCATTACCTGGCTGAACTGATTATGCGCTGGCAGCAGTCCATCTCCAGATCTTGTATAGAGCTTCAATAACTTATCCCTGTAAGGTTTCAATGCATTCAGGAGGCACACTCAAATATTGAAAAACTTAGACAAAGAAACTAAAAAAATGTGTACTGCTACATGTCACCTTGTTTGCTTTCAGCACTCATTCTGTTCATCAACATAGCGCTGTTGAAAATATAATGTCTTCTAAATCAAAAAACTTTTACCATGAAGATTCCCTTTATGATTGACGAATTGTCTATAGCCTTAAACAGCATGGGAAACGATAAAACGCTGGGCAAGGAAGGCTTATCCAATGAGTTTTTTCCTCTTTAGGAGAATTTTTTCCAAGCTTATATAAACTTTAATAACCCTACTGGCTACATATTGTACATTCAGTGCTTAGTTATATGACAACATGTTGTTCCCCTAAACTCCTTTGTCATGTTTTTTGGGTGCAGTCGTTTCCTTCAAATTCCTACTATAGGTATAGAAAAGATGGTTACTTATGCAGGTGTGCTACAAGCACACTCTAATCACTATCTCAAATTTTTACAAAATTTTAATGAGCATTATCAAGTCAACATACATTTCAAGCAAGCTTGAAGAGTTCACGTTGTCCGAAATTGCATTCAAGCTCATTTTTGGCTTCCTTCACATCATGTTTTCTTGCAAACAGTTGACTTTTTGCATTGGGTTATGATCACTGGTCACTAGCCATGACTAATAATGATGATGTATTCTATATTTAAGTTGTTAAGGATAAGGTGGATGGTTTCAACTGCCCATCATGGGCATATATGGTACAACATGTATTGGTGGCAACAGGCTTATGCAACATTGTACAAGATGTTAAAATATGTCTTGTTGGAGCTACAATTACCAAGAATAGCTTCCTGATCCCAATGATGGCAATCATATGGAAGTCCCCTTTGAGAGCAAGATGCCTATAATTGAGAGTCGAGACATCTATGGAACCAAAGAGAATACATATGGTAAGACCTAAGGAACACAACCATTATACAGCCTATAGGTAACACCCTCTATAAATGTGTCACAAGAAGCCCACCTAAACATACCTCCTAATGGAGGTTTGGGCTTCCATAGGGATATCCATCAACCAATATCCAATCATGTGCACAGCACACAAAAGTCATACACACTCAGGACCACCAATGCACCTTACCATTGTGGTCCATGGCATCAGTCCATCAGTACTTCCAAGTAGAGTACTTGGATGCAATGTGTAAGGTACATTACTTTAAGGTACAGTACTTTTGGAAAGGGGAACTAATGGGCACTTATATACTCGGATGCAATGGGTACCGTATGAAAAGCAAACCCCCCTCTCCCCCATATAATTTTGATGTATTACCCTTTTTTTTCCCTCTCCTCTCCGACACATGAGTATACTCTCTCTTCTCTTGCCCGGTGGCATAGATTCCATGGTACTTCCCCTCCTGCCCGGTGGCATGTACTTTTCTTTCTCTTCTTCACTTTCCACGTGGATCTCTCTCTCTATCTCTCTCTAAAGTATCTCCTCCCCGCACAGGTGCACGTTTCCCCAAGGCATATCCCATGCAATCTCCAAAGGCACTCAAGTAAATTGCACTTGGTTTCTCTTCTTGGATGCGACGATAATTCCCCACTTCTTTCTCCTCATTTTTTGTGTAATTAGAATCTATGATTCTCTCCAATGTACTATGATAAAAGGGCAAGGTATGCCCATTGGCAACTTCAACAGCTAATTTTCTCCTCCATTGTATAAGGACAAGGTGTAACAATGCGGGCATCCAATGGAGATCATCCCAACACAGATCATATATCACCCACCATTCAATATCCATTAGGAAGGGTGCAAGTGCCAAGGAGTACATGTGGAATGCATGGTCGGGAGTTGTTGCTCTTTGTGGGTTAGTGCACATACTTGCTTCTCAAGAGTACCTCTTTGTGCTTTCCTTGAACTTGGATTGGGTTGTGACAATTGTACTTTGGCTAGTTCATTGATTTTGAAGTGAACCTGTATTCCATTATACTTCCATTGGATTGAGTGATTGTCTAAGAGTGCATCGTTAGTTTTTATTGTGTTTGATTGCTCTTCAAACAATCCTCGCTCCCCCTAAAGATCTACCCACCACCATCACCGACAAACATTCATCAACAAAATGAAGATGCCAATAGACAAAACAATTTCCAATGGTCATGCCATAACACATCTCACCTTAAGAGGTGCCCATCTACATGAGGATGATAAGCTCATCCAATAGCACTACTCTACTCTAATCAGTCCTCCATCCCTCATGATACCCTAGCCCAAAGTCTGAAGGCACATGTTCTATTTCACCTAATCAATATCGAGCCACCTCGTAGTGATCATACACTAATATGTTTGACTGAGTGCATCCACATTATATTGAAAATAAAGACCAAACCATGGTCTCAATATTGCAAATAAAAGTACTACGAAGCTCAGCAAATAGATCTCACTATAAAAACATCTACAGCACAATCCTGAAGACTCGATATTTTTGCCCAAAACTTGCCCAAATAGGCAAAGGACACAAATATTTACACACATTGGACGGTACAACAAGGGAACCAACTCATGAAACTAGCCTAAGACCAACCAAGTTGCAACTCCACTTGCCCACTTAAATAGAGGCTACCTGCTCAGACACATTCACTAGTAAGGCTACACGTCTTTCCAGGAGCAGCACAAGTGGACACTTAGATTACTGCTCTTACAGAGGTGACCAGACCAGTAAATACACATAACCAGAGTTCAGCAGAGGATTACAGTGGACCAGCACGTCACGGAGAAATTACAGCAGTCCAGCACATCACAGAGAAATTACAAAGTCAAGCACATCACAGGGTCTATTTCCAGCATACAAATACACATTAGAGACTGGCTCACCACACTATAGGCACTTGCCCAACTTACAACAGGGACTACCTCAACCCACAGCATAGAGTAGCCCAAACCACAACAAGGACTAGCCCAACTCACAACAGGGACTAGTCCATCTCACAAGAAGGACTAACCCAACTCACAATAGCAGAACAGTTCACAGAGGATTATCAACAGACAATCTCACGAGATGGTCGACAGCATAAGGGCTACTTCATCAACATATATCCAGAAGAGTGCTAAACTACTGCTTATATAAGTGCTCGGAGTCCACTTGGATGGACATACACTTACAAGACTAGCCCATTGTGTAGGGTTAAAGGCCTGCACACCATAAGTTTCCTTTGACAAGGTAGGGCCTCCTATGGGGGATAAAGGTCTCAAGAACTCTCCTTTTGTATATTTTGACTCTTCCAAGTGATATCTCTCTGAAAGCTTTTTGGACATATTTTTGTTATACTTTTTGGACCCCGAATTGGGGAGTTATAGGCATTTACATTATTTTTATGACTTTGGTCATTGGCCATGTGTGAACATGCCCAAATGACCTAAAAGTCACTTATCAATAAGACAATAGACTTGGTCCCAAAACTCTGATAACTTGATTGAGACTTTTTCAACTTTAGCTTCTCCATCTTCTTCTCCAAATTTTTGCATAGGTTTCTCTCTCTACTTTCTCTCTCCTCACACAGAAGCTCGCTCCCTTGGCATTTGAAGCAATCGAGCCACCACGTAGCTCTCCGCCACCTCTTTCAACGGGTATCTGAGCTTTTAGCTTTTCCATCGTGACAAAGTTGCTCCAAATGCTTTTCTACTTTGGCCTATGTTAAATTGGAGGCATTTTCTTTCATTTGGGAGAATTTCATTGCAAAAAACCTTCATTTTTCACGATAAAAGTTCTATTTTCTGAGGATTACTTCAACCCTCAACAAAGCTGATGCAAACTTTGTGTTTTTCAAAGAGTTTCATCGCGGAGAACCTTTTTTTATTGTGCTTCTTTTATTCCCATATGTCATTTTCAGCAACCGCACTCCTCGTTTTTCATCTACATATCATTTTGTTGCAGAAATTCTCTCTCGTTTTAAGTGGGAATACATGTATAAAGATTTTGGAAGTGCATTCTTGTTGGAAACTTATTGAAGCACATCAGATCATTTCTTTGATTTTACAGGTTATATTGTAGAAGTACAAACTTGCTCGAAACTTATTACATCATGTCATATCATTTCTCTGATTTTACATCAAAAATTGGGATGAATTTGTTTTGCATCTATGTATGCCTCTTGTGGTTGAAAAACAACAAATTTGTTGATTTTGATGCAATTACAACTTTCTCGAATTTTTTGAGATTTTTCCTTAAAAAAATCATAAATTATTTTTTTCTTGAACAATTTTTGGCCTTAATTTCTTAGCTATAGTCTCATCAAGTAGTACGAACAGAACAAGTAAATTTTACTTTTTTTGGAGTGAAATTTTGAAGCTCTCAATGTGCAAACATGGCTTCTACCTCCTCCGATGTCGAAAATTTGTTTAAGATCAAGAGATTTAAGGGTAGCGCCTTTGATTTGTGGAAAGAAAGAATGCTCGATATCCTCTTTCTTAAAGATTGCAAAGCGGCTCTTGAGGAAGTAAAGCCTCAAGATATGATACATATAGCATGGACGAAACTAAACAAAAAGACCATCACTTATATCAAGATGGTTGTATCATATGAAATTTTAGTAGATCTAAAGAGTCTTACAAATGCTTTTGAGGTATGGGAGAAACTAAAGGCCACCTATGAAAATACCATGCATGTAAATCAAGTGAATCTTATACGTAAGCTAATGCGTTTGCAGCTTGATGAGTCGAAAAGTGCGATTAAGCACTTATCTTGCATTTAGAGGAACTCTCTCGCAATTGCAAGACTCAAGACTACCTGCATTTGATGATAAGCTTAGGGCCATTTTCTTGTCAATAACCTTACCTGATTCATGGGAACCATTGGATGTTTCACTTTCGAATAATCCCAAGATGGTGTAAGGGATTCTTTTTTGAATGAGAAAATCGGGAGGAAGGCCAGTGGAGAGGGTAGCGCTTCAACCAATGTGGCTAGAGGAAGAACACAAAAGAAAAGTGAAAATGCAAAGAGGAACAGGAGCAAAAGCAAAGGCAAGGTTGAAGTGACTTGTTACTAATGTGGTAGGAAAGATCACAAGAAGCCTCATTGCAAATACCACAAACCTGAACTACAAAAAAAGAAGAACACACGTGACAAGAAGAAAAAGGACACCAAGAATAAAGCGCATGAAAGCTCAAAGGACAAGGACAAGGAGAAGGCCAATGTGCCCTCTAGTGTCGTCATTGAGGAGCTATCAGATGCAGAAGATATTCTTTGTGCTACCATAGCAACAAATCATGCCAAAGTTAAGGATGTTTCTGTTAATATTCATGCACAGGATATGCATATCACTAAGAGGGATCTAATTGATGCTTTGCTTACTCTGAATGATGCTTTGTCACAAACATGGACTTTGGATTCAAGTGCATCATTCCATGTTACTCCTATTAATGAGTGTTTTACTACCTTCCATGCAAGCCATGGACATGTATATCTTCGGAATAACCATGCTTGTTCTATTGAAGGTATTGGCACAATGCATGATGGCACTGGCATGATCTAAGGTATGTACCGAGCATCAAGAAAAGCATTTTGTCTATTGGGCAAATGGATATGCATAGTACCCTCTTTGAGAAGGGGTCATGGAAGCTTATCAATGGCTCTAGGCTGATTAATAAAGGTACCAAGAAGGGGACTCTTTATTGCTTGCATGGTAAAGCCTTGTTGGGCAAGTTTATTGTTTTGGCTGAAATCCATTCACATATGCAATTATGGCATAAAAGGCTAGGCCACATGAGCCAAAAAGGTCTTGATAAACTATGTAATTTGGAAAAGTTTTATGCTAAAGGCTCAAAACTTGATTCTTGTCATGAATGTCGATATGGTAAGCAAGTAAAGAATCCTACTGGTCTTGTGCCTCTTGTAAGTCTAATGTACTTGGTCATGTTCATTCTAATGTTTGTAGCATGCCCACCAAATCAATGGGGGGTGCTCTTTACTTTGTTTCTTTTGTTGATGACTACCCTAGGAAGCTTTGGGTATATTTGTTAAAATCCAAGGATGAAGCCTTTGCTTCATTTAAGAAATTTCATGCATTTGTGACCACCCAAACAGGTAAAAAGCTGAAATGCTTACATACAGATAATGGGGGTGAGTTTACGAGTGCAGAAATGCTTACATACAAATAATGCCCACCAAATCTATGGGGGGTGCTCTTTACTCTGTTTCTTTTGTTGATGACTACCCTAGAAAGCTTTGGGTATATTTGTTAAAATCTAAGGAGGAAGCCTTCGCTGCATTTAAGATCATGCATTTGTGACCACCCAAACAAGTAAAAAGCTGAAATGCTTACATACAGATAATGCGGGTGAGTTTACGAGTGCAGAATTCAATAGATTTTGTGAAAATCTTGGTATTAAGAGGGAGTTAACAGCCCCTCTTCTAATGGTGTGGCTGAAAGGTATAAAAGGACTTTTATGTGAGAGTGTGAGATCCATATTGTCCATAGCTAACCTCCCTCATGGATTTTGGGGAGAGGCTTTGAAAACTGTAGTTCATGTTTGCAACTGATCCCCTCACACATCCTTAAAAGCTGGCATTCCGGAAGAGGTTTGGTCTACCAAAACAGCTTCATATGACCACTTACGCATATTTGGTTGTGACTTTTTAAGTGGCTATTGACTTTGACTACGAATTAGGGCTTGACTTTTCGAAAGATTAGAGATGGTTGTTGGTGAAATGTTTTACATAAATGGAAAGCTCCCTTTGAGTAGCACAAGATGGTGCATACAAATGTTTGACCGTATGTTGACCATTTTTTAGCTCATCTAAAAGTCCTATACAAATTAAGAACAAATGGATGTCCAAAAATATATGTGCAATATATACAAATCAGAATTTTATCCCACAGATTCATCATTAAAAGAGTGGATACTGATTAAAGGAGCTTCCAACAAGGGGTGGATATGATCTAAAATGAGATGAAAGATATCTTTGATGAAAAAAATATATATATATGCAGCCACAAGAAAGGACTTGCACTAGCATTTTTAGCCTCAAATCAATTATTATGAGCACTTTCAGCGATATCTGAAGCAGGAAAACTCAAACTTGCTACACAATTTAGAGAAAACTTCTCCATTCTTGTCATCTCTGAAGCTTGCTACAGCTTGTACACATCTCTTATTTGTTGTGCTTTCTATTCTACAGTTTCTAAGTGATGTTTTGCTGTTGTTTTGAATTTATACTGCTATAAACTCTGCTATATCTTCTTCTACAACTTAATTGGATGAACTTTATCGCAGAAAACTGGAAGTTTTATCCTTCATTTGGCTAGTTATTACAATAACAGCAGGTTTCGTATAGATTGGAGGTTAAATACAGCATGAGCATTGCCTTTACGTTACATTCACATCTAATTCTATCAAAGATCTCACACATTTTATTGTGACAGCTCATATCATCTTTGTACCTAACAATATATAGAAACAAATTCTATCTTTTATCATTTACTTGAGTCCATGGAGTAGTTCAAGCTCTATATCTCTAATCTTAATTTTATGTCTATTATGTCTGATAAATAATCCTGTAAACTCCAAAAATAACCACAAATGTCCACTCACACAATACATAATGGAGTTGAACTTGATGCAAGATACATACTGACATCATGCAATACAAGTTTATAGCAACCAAGGCAAATGTATAATAAAAAGCATCGTTCAATAAAAGAAATCTGACAATGGCATCACTATATGAAGTCATCATGAAAGCAAAGGGTAGTTCAGACAATGTCATCAATGTTTGACAGCTACATTATTTGCTGAATCCTTCAACACAAAAATTGCAGCCCAAGTCCACAGAAAAAAGTGTAAATGACAAAGATTCTCTCCAAAAACTCTCTCAAACTAGCCCCAATAATTCCCAAACTGATCTGGATTGTCCATTATCCCAAAATAGTGATTATGGCAGGAGAGATGACCAAAGACATGTAGGCTGTAGCATAAGGGAGTTTATAAGCATAGGCTGCCCCAAAAATGCAGAGCGAAGCAAGATCTAATCCCATACATTGTTTGATGATCCTCTTCAGATCATGCTCTTTGTCAAAATTTTGTAACGAAGATATAATATTTTCCCAATAATAAAAGGATAAAAAAAGCATGCATGTATGCATTACATATGTATACATGCCTAAAAAATGATACATGAATAGATGGATGGACAAACAAGTAAATAAATATGTGCAAAAAGATAAGGATCCCTCTTGGTCCAAGGATAAGAGTAAAACAGCAAAAAAACAAGTCAAGCACCAGTACCGGTATAAACGGCCTTCGCTTTGCGCATAGAGATCAAAAATGGCTACCCCTTCTGCCTCTAACTTATGTTTTGACCACTTCTTTAGTCTTTCTCTGATTTCATTCTGCTCTGCATTCTGAAAATCAATAATGAAAAGTTTAAGCTTTTTTTTTAATAAAAAGATGAAAAATTTCCATACCACAATAAGATTCCCTGCTAGATGCAGAAGAGCTTTTAAGCATTCAGTAAAAACAATCAAAAGGTTCTTCAATCACAAACTTATCATTTGGAGGGTTACAAAAAATTTGATGAGCTAAACACTACAACATTCATCTGTTGTGATATTAAATAACATTCTTGTTGAGATATATCAATCTACATTTACACTAACCAACTCTGCTTCCAGTGCAGAAGTAAACCGGCTTCTATAACGGGCCTGCAAGACACCAAAATAAAATAAATAAATAAGTAGAATTACTTTGAAAGAAAGCAAATGAATGGACATTGAATGTAACAAAGATCATGTTATCTGAGATCAATATCTGATTTAAATTCTTTGTGCACATCTTTATAACTAATCTTGAGATTAGTTATGGTTAAAACATAAAAAAAACCACCCTGAACTAAGTTAAGTGTTCACTGCGCCTTTGATTCAGTTATCATTTGTTTTTTTCTGGTTGTATTGATAGCTAATGATTCATTGCTGGGTACATTACTCGTGGGTTCTGATTGTGTGATTTACTTGTTTGTGAAATGATGTCAGTTCTTTAAACAAGTGTTTTCTCTTTCCTATGGCCCTCTCTGCCGCATGTGAATGTTGCAAATCTGGCTTTCTAGCTCTAAGGACATAACTTCTTTCAAATTCAATACTTCTCAGCTTTTCTGTCCACCATTTCTTCCTGTAATGCTAGGGCAGACATTTTACCTCATCTCAAATTCCATGAAGGATATTAAGAGTTTTATTTGCAATAGAAACATTTTAATGAATCTTTGTTTCAATCATGTCAGCCTCAGTGTCATGGTTTTGTACACTATTCATAACATTCATATAAATGGTTGTTGGTATTCTAAGTTCTGAATACCATATGTTGGAAGTGGTAGTGGGCCACAATAACAATATATCACAAGTTTACAGGATCTTCCAACATATGAACCTTAACATACACACCTTAAAACTCAAAAATAGATGAGTGAGAGATAGAGAGAGAATAGACGAGATTTCAAGTGTAACAGTAAGCTATGAGGCTCACCTACACAATCTATAATCCAATGTCGAATTACAATGTGAGAATATGATACAAACTGATAATATCTGTATCTAGGCAAAAATAGGAACTAGATACAAAAGATTGTGTGCCTAAGAGGTATGAAGAGTGTGTGTGTGAGAATGTGGAGAATACGAACAGTTTAGAACTGTTTTACAACAAACCCAAATTCTGATCAACCTCAATCAAAAACGAGTGACTTAACAAGTAAGAATGGAAATAAGTAAGAATGGAAATAGACTTGCTACTCATAGTAAATCAACAATGGATGTTACTGGTAAGCTGGCAGAATCGCCTCCAAATAATCACCAAGATGTAGACCACAACTCCTCCAAGTGTATGTGAACACTCCCTCCTAGAGGGCCTCCAAGATCTCCTCCTTGCTCCTTGAGAGATAGAAGAAATCTCCTTGATCACCAAGTATCTTGAAATCTCCTTGAGTGATTGCTTATGTGATATCTCAACAATGAGACTATGCTTCTTTATATAGCCTTAGAGCTACATGAAAAGCAAACACAAAAACTATCTAAAAGCACAACGTGTGCAACAGTTAACATATCCAAAAAAAAAAAAAAAACTTTTCATGAAATTCGACACTGTCGGCGATTTTTCTTTCGAAAAATTGTGTCCAAAAGTATTGCTTTTCTTCGCTATGCCTCCGAAGGGAATCGAACCCAAGCGGTCACTTTGGGAGAGCTTTGTTCTAGCGACGCTGCCCACATGGCTTCCTTGTAGAGAGATATAGAAAGAATCTATATTATAGCCACTCCTCAGCAGTTTTGGACCATTGTTGGACATTGCTTCCAACAATTCCTCCTTCAATGTCACAATGGTAAAAGGTCCAATAACCTCCAAAACTTCTGATATCTACAAATATCTTTTAACTGAATTCCATTGAATCTTGAGGTGACTCTGTATAAACCTATATACTTGAGAGAGAAACTGCAAACTGAATGTCCTGTCGTGTATTACACAGATATATCAAGCAGCCTATTGCTTAACAAAATAGTGTAGCTTCAAATCGTTCTTAATATGCTACCGATTGTAATGACATATTGACATCCATAGGTGTCTGCATCGGCTTTAGAATCTATCATGAACCTTTCCAATAATTTCTCAATGTATTTCTGTTGTGTCATGTGGATACACTCATCTCTGTACTTGAACTCAATCCAGAGACTTGTGATAATTAAAATTTGGACCTTTGACTGACTTTCATTTTCAACCATAGCTAATAACTTCTTGAAAGTAGGAAAAACCTTTGACTTCACTTTAAGACCGTAAATCCATGAATATCTTGAGAAATCATCTATGAACATAACAAAGTACATGCAACCTTGAATAGAATCTGTTCTCATCGGACCATTCACATTTGAATGTATGATCTGCAACTTCCTTGTGGCCGTGATAAATCCATGTTTCTTGAAAGATAGTTTGTGAAGCTTTCCTTCAAGACATCCTTCACATGACTCTGCATCATCTCGTAAAGCAAAAATAGGCAAAGTCTCCACCATACCTTGATCTTTGATATGTTTGAGAGCTGTGTAACTAATATGACCAAATCTAGCATGCCATAACTTCATGTTCTCCTTAGGTGCACTAGACCTAGCATAAGGTGAGAGGATCTCACATGAATCATTCTTAAAAACTACTTTATAACCATATGACAAGAAAGTTGAGATAGAGAGCAAATTCTTCTTTATTTCTCGAACATAAAGAACATTGGAAATTGTGAAATTTCCACCTGCTCATGACTTAAGGTTCACTTCTCCAACACCCACAACATCTAAATCATGGCCATATGCAATGGTCACTCTTCTAGTTGAAGGGTTTGAAAGGGAAGAAAATACCTTTCTGCAACCTGTCATATGCTTAGTAGCTCCAGAATCAAAAATCCAAGTCCAAAAAAAAAACTTTTCGTGAAATTCGGTGCTGTCGGCGATTTTTCTTCCGAAAAATTGTGTCCAAAAGTATTGCTTTTCTTCGCTATGCCTCCGACGGTAATCGAACCCATGCACTCACTTTGGGAGAGATTTGTTCTAGCCACGCTGCCCATGTGGCTTTCTTGTAGAGAGATATAGAAAGAATCTATATTATAGCTACTCCTCAGCAGTTTTGGACCATTGTTGGACATTGCTTCCAACAATGGTAAGAAACTCAGGTTTCTCAAACCAAAAAAAAAAAAGGGACTTCAACAGTGACAAAGTGAGTCATATGCTTCTTTATAACCTTAAATGAGAGATTACAAACAGGCTGGGAGGAAACAATAGAAGAAGAATTGTAATGTTGTCGAGTTGATATAAACAATGGATGGTCTGCCCCACACTCCATAGTCACATGGGAACATTGTTCCCTTAGCTGGTAACATGGAAACGTGATTGTCACCCCTGATAGAATGTGGGAACACTATGGAGCCTAGGAGTGCACTGGAACAGCTCCTTTTGGTTGGTCAAACATTTCCAAAACATCAATTCCAGGATGGTTGTATTTATCCATGAATTGGACTAATTGTGTCATTGATATGAAGAAAAAAAAGGGTCCCATCTGTTATAGCTTACATGAACATGAATTTGTATGCATTAAACAGTCACAATTCCAAATGACGTGTCATGTAGCACATACACTAAGGGATGCCCTTAAAAGTTAATGTAGCTAAGCGTGAGAATTAAGCCATATATGGCAGCCAAGTCATCTTAAATTCAATGAATTACAATCTGCAAGGTAGCCCTGAGATTGACTGCCTTTACTGCAGCATATTCAATCTCATATACTTAAGATGAAGGCTCACTGCAGCCTACCACTTGACTGTGTGCATTCACATCCATTGCTAAATCCTTACTTCAACCACTCTTATGGTTTGCTGGCTGTCCACCCTTTCCAAATTGTAGAATAATATAAGTTCTACAGAAGGTAGAACCAGTCCATGAGAAAAGAAGGTACAACTGCATAGGTGTTACCAGTAATATCAAAAGGGGGGCTAAAAAAAATGGAGACCTGAAAATGAAAATTTGGAATGATGAATAGGAAAGGTGCAGACTTTGGTATGAGTTACACAAGAGTATCCCAACATTGATATAAAAGGCAAAAGATGAGAGACAACTATTGATTGGGGTCAACACCCTAATGCAGCTTGGGAGGTTCTAGACCCTCAGAGATGATCATTCACTGACACTGGTGCAGAGCTCTAACAATTTGAGAAACTATTAACTGACCTGTAATGTGTTCCAACAAAAATGAAAGCACTCAATTGCTTACTCTTACACAGAGGATTGTTGCACCAAGGTAGACTAAGCTAAGTCTTACATAAAGTATACTCAATGACCAAAGTTGAGTGCTTCATATAATGCTCACACTTCATGCAGAGATAGGATCCAAGGTGTTACTCAATGAATAGACTGATCGAGCAATACAATGAATATAAAATTACATGCAATGACTACAAGAATAAGGAGAAAGGGCCTACTCAACTCGGAGCTATGGTCTACCTTGCTACTTAACTAGCTTACAATGTAATGCGTTATAGCCTATGGCAAACTCTTACTACAAGAACAAGCAAGCAAGGGGTTGCTTCCTCGATGCTTATTCACTAGAATGGAAGTTGGTACAAGTGAGGAGAGGTCGTGGATGCACGCGCGGCTTCCATTTTCCTCCAATAGAATAAACGAAAATACCCGCAAGTTTAGGATTTAGATACCAATCTAACAGGTTCGTTTATTGATAGTCAATTAATGACTGACTTGAGTTTGTTTGGAGTGACTTTTGTTTGTTGAGCCCATAACTTTTGAGCCGCCTCCTTACTGGTCCAAGCTAATCTCAATGAACCTTCAAATGTCCTAAAGTTGGAGCTTAATTTTCAATACTACCCCTTAGCCTTCAACCTAGGCCTTGCATGCCAATGCACTCCTTGAACTTCGTAAACTTCATACCATCAAGTGCTTTGATGAACATGTCTACATTTCGCTCCATGGCACTCATGTGATCCAGCTTCGCTTCACCTGCAAGTAGTTTCTCCTTCATGAAATGGTAATGCACCTCAATGCTTGATCTTGCATAAAGGATAGGATTTTGTGTTAGATGCACACTACTTAGCTTGTCACAAAATACAAGTAATTGTTTTACTTGCAAATTCAACTGCATGAATAACTTTTTGAGCCACATTAGGTCACAATACACTTGGGCTAGCACTACACTCAGCTTCACTACAAGAGAGAGCACCTCTAGGTTGTTTCTTGGAGCACCATGAGATTGTTTTTCTAATTAGCATGACCACATAACCATTAGTCTCCTATCATCTTTGGGGCCAACCCAGTTTACATCTAAGTTGCTTTCACATGCAAATCCTCCTCATACGGGTAGAAGAGAGCCTCGTGCATTAAACCCTGCAAGTATCTCATGACCCTCTTTGCATCAAGTAGATGTGAAACCTTTGGTGCCTTCATGTATTGAGATAGGACTTCAACCACATGAGCTAGGTCGGGTCTTGGTAATGGTTGCATAGATAAAAGCCCAACAAATGACATGTAAAATGTGATATCTTCAACATCCTCACCATCATGATAATTTCGCTTGACATTTACCTCCAAAGGATTCGTGGTTGGCGTACAATTACACATCCTCTACCTTAACGAAAGATTAAAGACATACCTCCTCTCAATGGGCAAATACCATCATCACTATATATATTCAATGCAAGGGAAGTACTTGAGTTGCCCAAGATCATATTATCTTGCAGTTTGCTCCAGCCTTCTTCTTGATGTCCTTTATGCTTCCTTCATTGTGAAGCAAATGTGTGCAAGTACATGTCCAGCATGGATGATTACTTGCCTAAGTCTCCCATAGAATGGGTAGTTGGTCGCTCATTGCTTGATACACAAGGCCTAAGTAGTCGCCCCAACTCTATAAACACTCACCCAAGATGGGTGGCAGCCAGCTTCTTAGTCTCCGTGGGATTCATGTAGACTAACTTACACAAGATCTTGATAAGTGCCAGATGATGGGGTTGAACCCACATGATGATGGGATTGAACCCACAAGAAACATATGGTTACCCCTCAACTTGTGTACACAGAGGGTTGGTCACCGAACATGGTAGGCACCTAGCTGGTTGGTCTCCCATGAGGTCGACTATTGGTCACCTCGACACCTAAAGGTGAATCACCCATCTCGTACATGGTAAGCAAATGGGTTGGTCATTCGTCGACATGGCAAGCAAATAAGATGCTCCCCTCGGCATGCTAGGCAAATTCGCTAGTCGGAGAAGACCCCTTCAACAAAAGTTGGTCACCCATTGCATGATGCATCAAGACTAGATTGTCACCTCTCGTTGGCATCCGATCGACCCTCATGTGGTGGTAGCCCATAAGTTACCTTACGGAGTAAAAGGTGGCCCATGCTTCAGAGGAAAGGTCATTTAGCATGGGTAAAAGTTAATGTGCATACAAGGTGAAGGGGAAGAAGGCTAGAGTGCAAGGGAAGTTGAAGGCTGATAGGTGGTGTCGAGGTGACCCCACCTAGGCAACTTCCTAGTGGGTAGTTACCTTCCACTATTGGGAAGAAGCATTCTCCTCCATTTAGTGACCTTCCAGCTCCTACACATGTACAACTATCTAGTGGTCTCCCATTGTCTACATAAGGAATCAAGACTCATTTTTTGAGATCATATTCATTCATGTAGACATTCACTTTTAGGTTCTGAAAGGCTATCTTTTTAGTTTAATTGTTACTCTCTGTTGGCATCCGGTTGTGCATCTTTCAATAGTCTCTGAGTTTTCAACAAATTGAGTGTGTGTTGCTTCCACCTTGTACTACCTTGGGGAGAGAGATGTAGCTCTCCTAGGAAAACAATATATAGATTGACTCAACGCAGGTACCCTCTAAAGAGAGGAGGTATGTGGAGCAACAATATGTGGGCTCTAAACTTCTTTTATGTACTATCGAGCTGCGACAAGTGTATCATTCCTTCTAGTCCTCTTGTGTAGTTCTAGAGCTTCTTCAACTTCTTTTGGTCCATTTCAGCTGAGTTATTGTTTGGGCATTCTGTTGTCTACCTAAATTGTACTACATTGAGATCTTACTATTTTGAGTCTATGTACTTGTCTTACAAGTTGGTTACTGTCTACAATGTCATGATTATAAGATAACCAGCATTTTTCTGGTTGCTCTTTCTTGATCACTAATTGTGCACTATTGAAGTTCCTGTTCTGTTTATGTTTTCATATCTATTGTTTCTTAATAGGCAGATCCTTCTCTTTTTTATTTGTTTATTTTTTTATTTTTTTTTGTTTGGTTTGTTGTTTTCCTTGACAAGCACAAAGCGTGTTACGAAATATACTTCTCCAAGGAGATCCTGTCCCTAAAGTAGTCATCCGAAAAACAATTTCGCACGTAGAGTGGGATACTTGCATGCTCTGTGTAGGAAAGCTTCTCGGAAGTAAGTTTTACTCCTATCCTATTTTTCTTAAAAGTCAAGTTCTTTATAGGTTGTTGTGGAGTAGAGAGAGAGAGAGAGTGTGTGTGTGTGTGTGTGTGTGTGTGTGTTGGGGGGGAGGGGGGTACAAATCTATGACCCACACTCATTCTTCTAGAGACTCTCTTCGCATTCTCAAGAGACCATTTAAAATACAATAGAAAGTGCCATTTACTTCACTCCAACAAAACCACCTTCTCCTCTATCTTTAAAAATGATTGCTCATTTTTCTCAAGGAAGCCTAAGTCACCTGCTAGAGTTAGCACAAACACCACCTTCTCAAGAGAAAACTAGAAGGGCATCGAATTCAACTTCGAACACTTCCTTGAAAGATACACAACTCAAGATGGAAAACTCAATGGACTTGTTGTCAAGAATTAATATTCAATTCCCAACTTTCAAAGGCTTGCTGCAAGAAGACACAATAAGAAGATTTATCTCCTTATGTCGAAGAAGACTTCAAAACCAAGAAAATGTGATGCTTGACATGTTTTCATCTACCTTCGATGGACGATAACTAGTATAGCCAAAACAAAGATGGACACTTCACCACTTGGGAAGCGCTCAAGACCACGTTCTGTCAAACATTCAGACCAAGCAACTCATCAAAACAAGATTTGGCCAGCTCAAACATCTTTGACTCCAACCAGATTTCATGAGCTATACACATGCGCTAAGGCCTTGGTTGCCTGTTTCCAAATGCACCAAGGGATTTCATGGTTAACAAGTGAATCGAGAAGGCTTTACCCAAGACCTCTCAACAAAAATTGGGAGAATCTTTGAAGCTTGACTCTACGTTGGAGGAGTTTGTGTTGGAAACAATGTCACTTTGTGCTACAAACCCTAATTTCAGCATACTATTTCCCAGAAATGGTCTAAGGTAAAAAATGGTCACACAGATATCAAACCCTAATTTCTGCTCTTCACTTATTTCTCACATTCACATGTCATAATCTTATTAAACCTAGGACAAAGCAGATTCATTGGTTAGGATTGATGACACATGGCACAAAGAAAGCAAGGTGACTAAAATAAAGCATAGTAAAGCTGCACAAAAAAAACTAATGACAAAATCTGGCTTTTTTGCTAAAATTTGTGCACGGGCTGTTGATGCCTATAAATTGAGCATAAGGAGGCACACTTACACTCTCATCCATACACTCACAAGGTGGTGGTGCTGTTAGTGATGCTGTCCTGCTGTTTTCTTCACTCCTACCTCTTCTACACACACTCTAAGTGTGTTTTTCGGGTGATAAGCTGTTCATTCTCTGTTCCAGCCCCATTTAATTGTTGTACAAGAAGATGGTTCTTCTTCAAAAAGATATGTTGTTCCAATTTCAACCCAGCAAACAACATACAAGGTCGTCAACCTGATAAGGTGCAATCAAGATGGGATTCCAAGGATGCTCAAGCACTCCCACTTATTGCAATGGGTGTAAAGCGTCATATTGTACCTCAAATCAAGTCATGCATAACCTCTCGTCAAGCCTCAAAATCTTTATCAAAGCAAAAACACTACAAGAAAAGCACATCTCATAAGGGTATTAGCTAACACACGTATGAAGGTTGGTGAGTTAGTTTAGTCACATATTATTAAGTTTTAAAAATATTTGTGATCAACTTCTCAATGTTGGTGTGAATATTTCTAATGAAGAGGTAGTAACTAGCCTAATCAATTCATTTCCTTCGACATATCCTTCTTTTGTTACATCTCTTTCTCTTTTCACAAGGGATAGAAAAGTACATTTGAAGAGCTTTAGTTTTTGTTACTTCAAGACGAAGATCAACTGAAAAGTATGGAGAAGAATGATTAGACTATCGTTTCTTCATCATAGGATAAGAAGAAGAAGAAGAAGAAGAAGAAGAAGAAGAAGAAGAAGGAGAACAAGAAGAAGGAAACTCAATCACAATCTAAGTATTAAGGCAATTCTTCTACTTCTAAATCCACTACCAGATTTTCTTCTACCTCTACCATAGTCACAGGGGGGACGCGTCCTTAGGCCCTAGGGATGTTGAGATTCCATCCCCCCATTCAAACATATAGGGACTCCCAACCGGAACGGCTAGCGACCAGGATTTTTTGATGTCACAAGGTACCGTCCCCGGTACGCCGTCCCAAAGATGGGAGCATGTGATGACGTCAATCTCGAGATGCCTGCCAAAAAAATGGCGGAATTTTTTTCCCAATTTTCACCATTCAAAGCCCAATTTTGAACACTTTGCTTTAGGAGTATTTGGTGCCCATTTTAACTCTCTAGAACCTTCTTTTGAAGGGCCACCACAAGCATAAAAAGACCTCCTTTCTGCCCTTAAAACACACATCTTGCTTTCAGCTTTTCCTATTGCATCCCTTGTGTATGGATGCTTGAGCCACCTTGAGCCTTGCATATTCAGCAGCCCCTCCACCATCTTATCCTTAAGGCCTCTCTAGAAGAGTACTTTCAACAACTCCTCACTTGAGTACTCTCCTCAAGGCTCAAGACCTTACCCTTTGGAGGTCTCAAACTTTCTCCTCTCTTTTCTTTGGAGTGTAGGTCCTAGGACGCTAGGAGCAGCCATTAAGGCCTCTTCGTCAAGTACATACAAGAGAAAGAAGGTCGTCATCTTTAGTTGTTCAATGTTCTCTTCCATATAAGTGAGAGTTTGATTAGTGATAAGTTATAAGTCATCGTTCAATCTTTATCTATATTGCCACATGTTACATCGCAGCTGCACACCACATGTATATATTTCACTTAAAAAATCTTGTTGCACACCACATGTTGTGTGTATTTCCCTTAGAAAGACTTGTTTTTCTATTTTCTTGTTTATTTGTGTTCTTATGAGCTAAGAAAATAGCTATGGATAGTATTTATTTAAAATTGGCCTCAAAATCAGCATATTTTGAGTGTTGTCCCGGATTAGCATCCTTGCGACGGTCCAGGTCCCGTCCCTGACCCTAGAACATCATCGTTCTCGAGACACTTCACCGTCCCCTGGTGATTATGACCTCTAGATCAACTACTTCATTTATACCTAAAGGTCAATCTACTTCCTCTACATCTACCTCTACTACCACAGAGAAGAAAATAATCCATTATTACAAAAAGTGAGGTCATCATAATGCGTAGTGCAGAAAAATAACAATAATAAAAGAAAAGGACTTCAGGTAACAATGCTAAAGAAAGTTCAAAAAGTAAATCTTCAAACGATGATTCTTTTGCATATGTCAGTATAAAGGAGGTTTCTTTTGATTAAGAAGCATTGCAACATCAAAAAAATTGTGGATATTTGATTATGGAGCAACAAAGCGCATGACAAACTCTAAAAAGGTATTTCCTTCTCTTACTATTTTTGTAGGTAGAAGAGTGACAATCGCAAATGATCATGGCTTGGATATTGTTGGTGTGGGTGATGTTATACTTAAATAAAGAACCAAAAAAAAAATCAAGATTTCTAGTGTTCTTTATGTACCAATCATTAAGAAGAAATCGCTCTCTATCTCAACTTTTGAAACACATGATAACAAAACGGTCTTCAAAAAGGATTTATGTCGAATTATCCCTCTGAATGAAGAGCATGCCTTCTAAAAGGTGAACATTGAAGTGAGATTTTTTTTTATCAAAGATCTGCCATGCTAATATTGCAAGGATATCTACATCAACAAAGGCAACAATGGAGTTTTGGCATGTTAGATTTAGACACACCAAGTATGCAGCTCTTATGTGCATGAAAGAAACAAGCATGGTTGAAAATTTGCCAACTTTTGCCTTATCGGACGATGCAGATTCATGTGAAGAATTTTTGGAAGGAAAATTACACAAATTACCTTTCAAAAAGTATGGATTTATCAAGGCTACAAAAAGTTGTTGAATATCGACTCAAATGTGAATGGACCCATATGAGAGTACTCAATTCATGGTCAAAAATATTTTGTCACATCCATTAATGATTTTTCAAGATATTCTCCAACATATGTTCACATAGAAAAAAAGGATCGTGGTAAGCTAGATGAAAAAGCAATCAAAGCTTTTTTTATTGGTTATGGCATAAAACCCAAAGGTTACAAGTTCTATGTACCATATACAAGTGAAATTTTGCTCTCATGCAATACATATATTGCAGAAAATCAAAATTATGACAAACAATCAAAAATTGCAGATGTTATAAAATCAAAAATCTCTTCATTTTTGAGAGAAAATTGGACTCTTATATTCAGACCTAGAAAGGACAAGTAAAACCCCTAAAACTTCTCAAGCTAAATTTAAAATTCAGCCACCACAACCTTCACTATGTCCTATTCCTTCTCAACATTCAGAGATTCCACTTACACATCCACATGATCGGTAGCCAATTCAAGAAATTAGAGAATCATAAAGAGTTCAAAAAAAAATAAGTGAAATATCTCCAATTTTCAAAAAGGTTCCAAAGTGACTTTTATAACTTTTGCAAGAAACTGGCATCAAAAATTTCAAGGAGAAAACAAGAAGACAAGAAGAGGCGCAAGAAAGAGCAGTTCAGGTAAACTTTGCAGCAGTCATTGATATTCATAATATTTTGGCTCTTACTTCAGTCCAGAATGAACTTGCAAGTGTTCAAGAAGCATTACAAAGTCATGTGTGGAAGAAAGCAATGCACGAGGAGATTGATTCTATTCATAAGAATCAAACATGAAGGCTTTGTGACTTACCAAAAGGAAAGAAAACTATCGGTGTGAGGTGGATATTCGAGAACAAAAGGAGAGTTGATGGTAATATTGACAAAAATAAAGCAAAACTAGTAATCAAAGGATTTGCACAAAAGAAAGGAATTGACTATGATGAAACTTTTGCATCTACATCTAGAATACAATAGTTGGGAGTTTTTCTTTCTTTAGTTGCATTTTTTGGTTGAAATGCATATCAAGTAGATATCAAGACAGTTTTTCTCAATAGAGATCTAAATGAGGATGTCTACATATAACAACCCAAAGGATTTGAAGTCAAAAGTAAAGAGCATCTTGTTCGTAAATAAATCAAATAACTTCATGATTTGAAGCACACACAAAGAACATAGTATGAAAAGATACACTTGTATCTAATTTCCGTTGGTTTCAAAAACTCAAATATTTTTCTACCACTTTATATCAAGTAAGAAGAAGATGTTTTGATTATTACTATCATGTATGTTGATCATATGATCATGATAGGTCCCAATGACTCATATCTTCCGTTTCTTAAAACAGAACTCAAGCAAGGTCTTGATGTTAATGATCTTGGTTTATTTCATTTTTATCTTGACATTAACTTTATTCACAAGGATAATTG
>CM035419.1:88171871-88176871 GCA_020310875.1 Ceratopteris richardii
AAGACCAAGCTTGGATCATTGTAAGATTTTTGGATGTGTTGCTTTTGCTCATGTTCCTTCACAGGTTAGAGGCAAGATGGATCCCAAAGCAGAAAGGTGTGTATTCATTGGATATGACAACAATCAAAAGGGCTACAGATTATACAACCCAACAACCAAAGGATTCTTGGTGAGTAGAGATGTAGTATTTGATGAGAATAGTTCTTGGTATCAAGATTCATGTAGAAAGATCAACCTGCCTTATGATCTTGAAGAAGATTTTCCAAAACTTATTAAGGATAATTCTTCTAAAGTTGAAGAGCAGGATACCTCAGGATACCTCAGAAGATGATGATGCAACTCAGTATGAAAAAATCAAAATGTGGAAGTCCAAAGGTAAAGCAAAAATGCAGGAACTTGGACAAGAGGCAGAATCATCACATCATGGCCTAAGAAGGTCCATGAGGGAGAAAAGAAAGCCAGAAAGGTATGGATTTGATACTTCTCTAGTCACTAAACATTCAATCTATCTAGCACAGGACATAAATCAAGAGGAACCTTCAACATTTGAGGAAGCAAAGAAGAAATCAGAATGGAGACATGCAATGGAAGAAGAAATTGAAGCTCTTCAGGAGAATAACACTTGGGAATTGGTTCTCAAGTCTCCATCAATGAAAGTGATAGGCTCAAGGTGGATCTACAAATTGAAGAAGAACTCAGATGGCTCCTTTAACAGGTATAATGCAAGGCTTGTGGCAAAAAGCTTTGCACAAACTCAGGGAATTGATTATGAGGAGACCTTCTCTCCCGTGGCAAAGATGCCTACTATTAGGGTTTTGCTTAGTATTGCCTCTTCCAAGAATTGGAAGATACTTCAATTGGATGTTAAAAATGCATTTCTTAATGGATGGATAACAGAAGAGGTACATATGGGACAACCACCTTGTTTTGAGAATCACATATATCTTGATTATGTGTGTAAACTTAATAAAGCTTTATATGGATTCAAACAAGCCCCAAGGGCTTGGAATCACAGGCTTATCTCATTCTTGCAAGACAAAGGATTTCAATCTAGCAAGACAGATCCATCACTATTCATAAGAAGTAATTCTGAAATCATCTATTTATGTGTGTATGTAGATGATATTATACTTACAGGAAATGATAAAGATGGCATGAAGAGAATCAAAGAACAAATGAGAGAAGAATTCAAGATAAGTGATTTGGGTTCACTTACCTACTTCCTAGGATTGGAAGTTGTCTACAAAGATCATGGTTTGTTTCTTACTCAAAGAAAGTACATTAAAGACATGTTGGCAAAATTCAAGATGCAAGATTGCAGGATCGAAGGTACTCCAATGGAGGTTAATCATAAATTGAGCTCACATGAAGGTGAACTCATAGAAGATATGACAGGTTATCAAAGCCTTGTGGGTAGTTTGAATTATGCCACATTGACAAGGGTTGATATATGTTATAGTGTGAGTGTGCTAAGTCAATTTATGCACACACCAAGGAAACCTCACATGGAGGCTGCCAAGAGGATACTTAGATATCTCAAAGGGACCATGAATGAGGGGTTATATTACCCTTATGTATCTGATTTAAGTTTGAAATTGTTCTCTGATGAAGATTGGGCTGGCTCCAAGGAAGACAGAAGAAGCACCTCAGGTTATCTTACCTTTGCAGGTTCAAAACTTGTTTCATGATCATCCAAGAGGCAACCCAAAGTTTCTCTCTCTTCTACTGAAGCTGAATACAGAGGTCTTGCCATAGCTACTCAAGAAGCTATGTGGATGAAGACACTATTCACAGATCTTGGTTTGGAGATTGGAACTCCAAATATTTTTGGTGACAATATGAGCTCTATTCACTTAGCTGCTAATCCAATTTTTCATGTAAGGACTAAACATATTGAAGTTCATTATCACTATGTAAGAGAGAAGATTGTGAGCAAGGAGATTCAAATATCATGTGTCCACTCATCAACAATGTGCAGATATTCTAACCAAAGTATTGGATGGTACAAAGATTTGCAAATTCAAAGCCATGATTGGTTTGCAGGTAATCTTGGAAGATTGAAGACCTCAAGCATACTTGGCTTTAGGGGGAGCTGTTGGAGCAAGTCTATGACAAGCCTAAGTATTGGCTTGAGTCCCACAAAGTCATAGAAGAAGCTTTAAAATGAAGACAATGTAAAATTCACTTGTGAACTACCTCTTGTAACTTTTTGAAGTCTTACTTGATGTAGAAGTGAAAGAATCTTAAGTGGTTGAGCCCACTTGATCAAAAGAGGAAAGAGAAGCCACGAATTCGTGATTGAAGGTAGTTGGAGAATCAAATCAATCACTAATAGATTGAAGAGTGATTGTAGGAAATTAGGCTCCCAAGATCTACTATAAATACATGGCAGTTTTAGTCGTGGTAAAGAGAAGACCTCCAAGAGCTTAGCTTTATGCCATTTTTTATGTCGAGTTGATATAATGGCCATCACCTTGAAGCACCAATTGCTATTAATGTTCTGATAGTTCCCATCTTTCGGACAAGGCTAAAAACTTCATCATAATCTATGCCTTGTGTTTGTTTAAATCCTTTGGAAACTAATCTAGCTTTATATCTAGCTAGTGAACCCTCAGCATTCCTTTTTACTTTAAACACCCATTTGTTTGGAACAATCTTCATACTTTCTTTCTTTGGCACTAGCTCCCATGTGTGATTATCTTTGAGAGCTTTGATCTCCTCTTTCATAGCTTGCTTCCATTCCTTTTGTGTGCAAGCTTCTTCATATGTCTCAGGCTCTTTGTCTTTGATAACCTGCATCATGTATGCAAAATGTGTCGCCATGAAACTATCATAACTCAACCTTTACCTTGTCCTTGAAGATCTTCTTTCATTGCCTTTAGAAAGTTGCTTCTTTAACCTATTTAGTTTTATCATCGGAGTGATTACCTCTTCATATTCTTCTTCACTTGCATCTATCTCACTATTTGGAGTAGCACTTTCTTCTTCGGCTCTACTATGAGCTGAATTTGAAGACAAAGAATGACTCCCCCTCCATGTTGAACATTCTTCATTTGATGTAGATGCCTCTAGACCTGAAAGCTTTGTGCTTGATTGTTGAGCTTCTCTTTGATTTGTTCCTGCATAATCATCACAATCTTCTTCAAGAATCTTTTCCTTTCCTTTATCTTCATACCATGGTCTTAGGTCATCAAAGACCACATCTCGCGAGACTCTTAATTCCTTCGTTCTAGGGTTGTAACACTTGTATCCTTTTTGCTCCGTCAAGTAGCCGATGAGAATGCATTTTTCTGACCTTGGTTCCATCTTTGTTTTAACTTCTTGTGGAATGTGAACAAAGCAAACACATCCAAACACTTTGAGGTGTGTAAGATCAGGTTTCTTACCGGAAATGCCTCCTCTGGAGTCAAGTGATGTATTCCCTATGTTGTGCACCTATTCATCAAGTAAATGGCGGTTGTGGTAGCTTCAACCCAATAGTACAATGGTACCTTCATCTCGTTGAGCATGCATCTTGCAATTTCAGCAATTTGCCTATTTTTCCTCTCAACTACTCCATTTTGTTGTGGTGTATACCTACAAGTGAACTACCTTTTGATCCCATTCTCTTGTAGAAAAACTGAAAATTCTTTGGAGAAGTATTCTCCTCCACCATCGGACCTTAAGGTTCTGATAGACCTTCCTGTTTCTTTTTCAACTTCAACTTTGAATCTTTTGAATATAGAAAACACCTCTAATTTTTGCTTCATACAAAACAGCCATACCTTTCTTGAGTGATCATCAATGAAGGTGACAAAAAATCTATTACCATCCATTGATTCCTCTTGGGTTGGTCCCCATACATCTGTATGTATCAAGTCCAAGACATTTGGGGCCACATAATTGCTCCTCTTGAATGGCTTCCTCGTTTGTTTTCCTAGTTTACAAGCTTCACATAACTCATGTAGTCCAATGCTATTAAATTTTGGAAGACCTCTTACCACTTCATGTTTGCTCATGTCCTTCAGCTTTGGAATGTTGATGTGTCCTATTCTTTGGTGCCATAAGTCCAGCTCTGAAATCTTCTTGTTCCCACATTGAATGTACATGACCTTTCCATGTGGATGTTCGATGTCCAAAGTGAACATCCTTCCTTCTCTTCTACCTCGAGCAATGACCTTGAAGCCCTCCTTTGGATTCTTTATGAAGCACTCATTCTCATTGAATATGACATGATAACCCTTCTCTACCATTTGCCCTACTCAAATAAAGTTCTTTGAAATTATAAGAACATGAAGAACATTAGATAGTACCTTTGCTCTACTTGTATCTCCAAGCCTTATATCTCCAATATGTTCAATCATGTATTGAGTATCATCACCTGTTTCAACACATCCTTTTCCACTTGGGACATGTAGATTAGTGAATAAACTTCCTTGGCATGACATATGGTTACTACAACCTGAATCAATGTACCATTTTTTGTCATCTTCACAAGAGCTTCTATACTCATGTCTCATTGCAAGTAGTGTGTCCTTGCTTCCTTCACTTGAGGTACTTGCATAGTTGCTTTGGTTCCTTTGATTGCCTCCATTTGGTCTTCCATTCTTCAGCCAACAATCACTAGCATAGTGTCCTACTTTACCACAATGATAGCATGTTATACATTTATGAGAATTGTAGGAGCCTCGGCCTCTTCCTCTACTTTTACCTCGACCTCTTCCTTGTGTGTTGGCATTTGATGCATCTTTGTTGTCTTCCAAATTGTTTTGATTGTAGTTGGAATTGTTGTGACCTCTTCCTTTTCCTCTTGAGCCTCCTCTTGAGTTCCTTCCTTTACCTCGACCTACATATAACATTTGGTTGTGGCTGTTCTTTCCTTTGGGACCACCAAAGCTAAGCTCTTCTGTGACAAGATGAGGGATTAGTTATTCAAAACCTGGATATGCATCTTTCAAGTTCATGGAAGTTATAAAAGGCTTCCATCTTTCATCTTCTCTCAGTCCATTGAGAGTATAACA